>MJUU01009809.1:23217-34343 GCA_002080025.1 Modiolus philippinarum
ACGGGATGATTTCGATTTCCATTTTCTTGACGACGACATCCCTCTAGCTCCATCCTATGGGGTGTATATTTCTAAACGTGTACGATTCGCACGAGTATGTTCTACTCTTGACGATTTTAATGAACGAAACCTTACTATCACAGCCAAACTTTTACAACAGGGCTACAGATTTCATAAGTTGTTGAATACATTTAAGAAGTTTTATAATAGATATGAACATTTGATGTCTAAATATGGCGTTACTCGTAAACAGCTTATTACTAAGGGCATTTCTAATCCTCGTTTTTACGGAAATGTTGTTACATATGCCAGAAATTGATTAAAAGTCCAGAAAAGCTGGGACGTAACTTACATTCTTTACGTAATAGGGGATATCGACAAGATATTCTACTCGCATCCCTTCAATTAGCTTTTAGACCTTATGAAATTTTGCACACAAACTGGTATTGCCGATGTCTATTGAAATCTATGATAATTCTTTGCCAAACCCTTTGGGAAGTTTTTCTTCCGTAGTGCGACAGTGTTTTACCAGCAGTCAAGGCTCTTTGAGCTAGCCGGCAGTTTAGCGGCGAGCACCCCTTGACCCATCGTTCTAAATTATGTATTGTTTTTTTCTTTCCCTTCAAGATTGTGGTCATGGAGTTAGGGGTCTATCTGCATTGGGTTTTATTCGTATGTTTATTATACTATAGGGAAACGGGACAGATAATGGGGAGGTTTGGGTACCAACAAATCGGTTTAACCCTACCGCTGGCTTTTGTAAATGCTGGTACCAAGTCCGGCTGTCCCGAGTTCTTGCGTTGTTTACGTTTGTCTTTTGTCTTTTTCGTGTTCTTCATGTGCAGTTCCATAGCAGATTGTGGCATGTAATTATAATGATCAGCCATTGAAGGTGTTTCCTGTTATCCATTTTTTACATTCACCTTGAACTTAGACCCCTATTCCCTTAATCTGGCGTTTTATGCTCTGTACGAGGTTGTCGCGGTCTCTCTTTACTAAAGATAATGTTGGCAAAGCTATCGGTGGATGTCATGTCCAGATTAAAATTTCTCATAAAATTGATTTCATCTATTTAGCCGGTGACAAAATTTTAATCGGATGACTTTTTTCTATATCGAAATCTCAACATATTGTCCAATGCATACTAATTTAATTTTCGACACGAATTCGGGCGCAATTGATATTTTTAATTTTTCACTACAATGCTTTACCAAGAGAAACCATTCTTTACCTCAGTTTTTGGAACTTGTTTTCATTTGATCTGTGACTACTAAGGGTTTAAAGGGTTCCCTTGTCTTTCCATTAAAATATATTCCTACATGTTTATCTTTTCTGAATTTGGTTGAATCGGGTTTTTGTCAGTTTCTTTTGTAAGGTGTCAGCAAAATCAATAGTTTAACCGAAATATGAAAAACATTGCTTTTAAAAATCAACCCTTAACAACTTATTACGAGAACTGGAACTCAAACTTTTATATATGAGTCATTTGTTCTTATTTTTTTTTCCTTTAAGAAAGCAATGTTCATACAACTCAGACTTTTTAAATATGGCCACACATTTTCAAGAGTACATATAATATGTACAGAGGCAAAAATTTAACAGATTCTTTACTCAGTAATTAAGTAATAGGCATTATGTAGCTGAACAGAGAAGATTTTAGAGTATAAATATCGGATATTGCTTTAAAGACACCTTGCTCAGTAATTTAGCATTAGGCATTCATTAACTGAACAGAGAAGATTTGAGCGTATGAATGTCATAGCGCTCAATAACATGTAGTGCATACCTGCTAAGGAATAGAAGTAAAAAAGATTATCCGAGATCTTTGTTACTTTCATACACAGATAAAGCCACCTGTCTCTTCAAAAGAAAGTATAACTTTTGTCACTTCTGAAATAATAATGCAAAAATAGGCATGACAGAATAAAACACCAAATGTTAAATGTATACGGAGCTAAAGTTAAAACACCTTTCAATAATGTCATATAGGCGGAGGGGTTCCTAATTAGAATCGGTTCTATCATATTTTATATTGCGTTATTTTGTTGCTTTGATTTACAAATTCAAATAACTAAATACCGAAGTCACTGTGAATTTACTTTCTGCATATGCGCATTTCGACAACTTATGTCTCATCAGTGCAGAAAAAATCTAAACGTTTGGAAGACCATAAACTCAAAATTGTTTAAAAACTGATAGAGAACAAATAACCAAAATGATCTAAATTTAAAGCCAAAATCAGCTAAGGACAGAGCTTTGCATGAGGGAGATACTCCTTAATTTTCAATAAAATTTACACAATTTTAGATATTGGAAGGTTTCAAAAATAATCGGCTTTCGGGTCAGCACCGAAGTTACATGAAAGGTTGTCATTTTGCCAAGTAGTTCCATTTCAACTGAAAAAATGTATTCAGAGTTGTCGAAACGTTAATTTTAGAAATTTGATTTACCCCCTGTCGACATTGTGACTAAGATTTCTCTCTCCGGAAATTTCATAACTAATATGCTAATAGTATACCATTTCTCTCTATCAAATGCTAAACGCAGAGCTCTTATCCGAATCGCGGGGTTTTCCAATAGACTTAATCTCTCTCTTGAGACGAGAACAAATTTATCAACACCAATCAGGCTATTTGACAAATAAAAAAAAAATCAAAAAAAAAAAAAAAAAAAAAAAAAAAAAAAAAAACAGGGAAAATACTTACTTGAACACAAATACGTTACTGGTATTAGATATACAAGTGTAATCTCTAAGAACCGATCCTCTAACACTGATGTTCCACCCAGTCATAGTGCTATCTCCAAAAGTTAGCTGTGAATTTGTTTTTTGATCCGTCCATTGACTGTTCTGAATATATTGATGTAATATACAAACTGGTTCAACTAACCAAAAGAAAAAAAAATACAAGCATATATTACCTTGACTAAAAAATAAAGCAACCTGACAGAAAAGAAAGAAATATTTGTAATGCATTCAGCATCCTACATGTACATGTATTTATCAAAAAAGGCAGCAAATCAAGATTTCATAAAAAATTATGGGGACAATAGCAAGATTATGGTTCCAGGAGACACAACTTATTTCCTCATGGAAGCGGAGGAAAATGGTTGATGTCGATGAGAACCATAAACTTGCTATTGTTCGAATAGCCAGTACATAGGTGTTTTTTGTACCAAAATTGAAAATCAAGGCGTATTTGTGACCCCATGGGTCCTTTGATTTAAGACTATGGATTGGTAAGAGATTATTTGACTGGAGATATCTCCATGGTGCGTTCAACCGAAAAATACTTGTTTTGTTTTTACATAATGCAATAAGGAAAACATATGCTCATGTATAATAAAGGCATTTATTAATATGAATATACATTTATTAAATACGTTGGATGCAAAACACCATCATATTTTGGAATTATCAAGTGTTTTATGCATGCGCCAAACGGCCGAGAGCAAAAGAACACTTTGTCATTCCCATAACCAAAGGATACACAATGCATTGAAACCATTTAAGAACAGTTTTATTACCTATAATGGATTCATTTGGGATATTCATATGCATGTATTCACATGTTTTTGTGTTTTGCTGTTGCTCTGAACAATTTTAACTTGGATGCCCCTTCAAAAATCCACAGGTTGTCCAGATGGTCACCTTAAGATTGACTGCAATCTTTGTATTTTATCTTGTGTAAATGCACTTCAAATCGCTTAAATTTAACTACTAGTCAAGTTCATTTTAAAGAAATTAAATTAAAAAGAAGTTCATGTTAGTGAACATGCAGCTTTGCAGTTTGATATTTTTTTCATTTACTCTATATCTCTTTCTTTCATAAGTTGAACTTTATAAAACGAAACAAATAAAAGCCGTAATCACAGTCAATTAGAATTCTGAAGATGGTCATTTTGTCAACTTATGTGTATTCATCGCAGACAAAATAAATTGGAAGATAGATAATAATATAGAAAGTTTCATAGTTGGTAGGTTCAATGTCAAAATAGTCAGTTAAATATCTTATTTTCTCAATTCTGTAAGAAATCGCTAAAGCCGCTTAGTTTAACACTTCAAAAGCTTCAGAATACAATTAATCACAGTCACTTATTTGTTTTGATAAAAGGTCATTGGAGCGCTTAAAAGTGCTTCGATTAAGGTCACTGGGGTAAATGCAAAGGACTTTGCAAGGTGATTATTACACAAAGGAATAGTTACTTGACATTGCAATAGACCGCCCTGCACTATAATTTTGAGAATAATAAATACAAATAATAGACCATATCCGAAATCTAGTACAAGGATTTACTCCTGTCGATAAATTTCTGACCAAATTCAATAGGTTACAATAATTCGTTTCATGTTCATTTTATTATTTTTTTCTTAGCAACTCGGATGAATAAATTTATTACAAATTTGAGAATACTGATATGACACGTAACAACAAACATGGATTAAATTTTAATTTTTTTTCAACAAATGGAACTGAAAAAGATATCGTAATATTCCTATTTGATTGCTATTTATTAACCAGTTAGGATAAAATATGTAAAAAATACCGTGCCTTTATACATTACAAGTATGCATTACAACAGGGTCATTACGGAATAAACAGGGCCATAACGAGATAATAAGGCCACTACATGATTCAAGATGGCGGCTGTTTAGTTCACCTGAGGTCATTGAAACGCCAAATCATGATTACACATTATTTCTGTATTCTTTATATTGAACAAGAACTAGAAAATCGGAAATAAAATTTGTTTTGTATTTAATGTTCTTTGACATATTCTGGTTGCATTAAGAAATGTGTTTTCTACGATGTATGTAGAATAAACTTTTCCGTTTGAGATGGTTGACCCTACAAGTAATCGTTCCCTTTACTAATCTTATCACAACGAATTCGAAAACAGACATCTTTTCTTGATTTTTTTCCTCGAAATTTCTTTTTGTCCTTTGATATAAATCGTAGTACAGCTGCAAAGAGAATGACGTTTTTTGTTTAAGATTTTTTACCCTACTTGTGATCACAAATTTTACTTATCTCAGCACAAGGGGAAAAAATATGCATCATTCCTTTATTTTTTAAGACATTTTTTTGCACCTGTGCGGAGGTAAAATTTTCTATAGATGTATCAATGAAGTATCAATGAAGTATAAACTTTTTTTTCAGATATTTGATCAAACAAATTCCCCTTTACTTAACAATTCTTAGAAATATACATGATCCTATGACCAACTTTGAACAAATCACAGTTGTCCAAGAATAAAATTCTATTTTTACATTTTAAACCCGTTCTCCCAAAATAGGACCCGTTCTCCCAAAATAGGACCCAATCAAACATCAGAAAAAAAAATTTGGAAGTATGAATGAAATGATAAATTTATTTGTTAAAAAAGAAATATAATACTTAAATATTATGATGTAGAAGCAGTTGACCATAATTTTCAGCAATACAATTTTTACAGCATGTCAAACCAGCATGGAATTTCCTAATAAATCAGATACGTTACCAGTTAAAGCTGTCATCTTTTATTTGTAATTTTGCAATCTGGTTCAGAGTGATTGTTTTTGGCATAGAAACTCATGGGATATGGATTTTTAAACTTTTAAACAAGTCTTTCATTAAATTGGCTTTGAACATTAATAATAAAAAAAACAATCATAGTAGGAGACATAAAAAGGTGGCGTTCAAATTCTAATTTTTTAACTTCATAATTCCTAAAATATATTTTACAAAGTTTTTATTCATCCCTTTTGTCTGTGAAGAGTAATAACACTTTTTCCAATATTTTCAAAGTCCATCAACCTTCAGGTACGTATCTAAGATATCCAGGCCTGATATTATGTACTCTGAAAGGTATCGTATCTGATTATTTTAGAACGTCATAATTTTTGTGATTGTTAATTTTTGCATTGTATGCAAATATAAATATTTACAGAAAACTGTTGTCATATTTATCAAGTATAAAAAGCTAACCTCATTGCAAATGATAAAAATGCATGTTCAAAAGGCACCCTTTTTGCTCTTTATAGACAACAATAAAATGAGCGAAAAATAGTAAATCGTGAAAATTAATATATTTACAGTATAATTCGTGAAATCAAGTGCCTGTGGGTATTTAAATGCCATAAAATACATGAAGATAACAGCAGCGACCCAAAAATATCAAATATCAAACAAAATGTTCAGAATCTGTAAAACAACGACATATTATAAAGGTAACGTATCTGATTAGCAAATGCAAGACGTTCAGTGCTTACTATTGATGCACATTTCAAGCCAAAAAATTCATTTAAATGTTTTTCTTAATGATTCCTTCAATTTCAAAAGTCATTTAGAAATTTTAGTGGATTTATGCTTGTTTATACTACAAAAAATCCTACTTCAGCTTCGAACCATCAGAAATTGGGGAGAGGGACATTCTTTATAATTTTTGCTATCAGACACAAGCAAACATTCATTTTACGCATATGTCATAAGGATGACGTCTCTTTCCTTCATATTAGTTATTCCTCATTCATTTGTAACTTTTAGATGGATAGATGGAAATGCAAATAACGTATCTGATAGTAACGTATTTGATGACATTTTATTTCAAATTCCCTGACAAAATTCCTGTTGAGTTTGGAGTTGAAATGTTATCTGTCAAGAAATGTACTAAAGCATGTATACAATTTGTAATATAAAACTGGATGATATTTGCTACAGTTTTTGCTGTGGGATGAATTGTGTGTGTCACGTATCTGATGAAAATCAATGTTACCATATGTTACAATGGTAACTTTTATTTTGATAAATTTTTCTGTTCTTCATTTGTCAGTTAACTGGTCTCGTCTAAACACTAAAAAGCATATACAAAAAACAGAAGACTTCATCCTAAAGTGTTAATTGACTAGTTTGGACAATGGTCTCTAAATTGGTAACGTATCTTACCTGGATATCAGGACAACAACGTATTTCAATATTTTCGACATGTGAGAATATTTAACATAGCAAACTAAATGTTTTCCAAGCTGATCACACGATTTGCTAAAAGAAATTCCCAAGATAAAGTCATTTATCATGCTGTAACGTTTTATTATAGGCATGTTTCTAAAAAATACCTATACAGGGACAGGACTATTTAACTATATTGGACCTATAAATGGATGTTTTATGGAATAATTTTGTCAAATTTGACTTTGATATGCGTTGTATAATATAGCTCTACTGTGGTCTTTGTATTTGCATATATGGAAGATGCGTCGTGGATGAAAGTTTATTTTTTAGCAACAGGGTCATAAAACACAGTCAAGTTTCCTGAGAATAAGTGCTTATTGTTTCCTCCATATGGAAAAATCACGACCACTTTTTTATTCACGAGTTAATAAATTATTCATGACGTTGATGACATCACAATACACAATTCTAGAATCAATTTCCGAAAACGTCAATATCCCGGGTCAACATACATTTGTAAATGGTGACTTTCTACCCATTAGGTACCCCACATTCCATAGATTGTCACATAATCGATTATTTACAAAAATACAAAACCGTGAAGACTAAAAGACAAGATTCTCCAGATGGAATGGTTGTTGATTTAGACTTTGATTCGCTTGACGCCAAGGAAATTGCGTTATGGTAAGTAACATATAAAAACACGTCTTTTGTGGCTTTTGTGAACCTACAAATCAGAGTTGAACAAAGAATTTAGCATATTTACAGGAACTTTTATCAGGAAGTAGCATTACAGGAAAAGAGAGTTCGTATTCGGTAGCCCGATATTTAAAGAACAGCATCCAAATTTTAGGTTTTTTACAAAATCTAGTTAAGAATATAAAGAAAAAAACCTTATTTCAGAATATTGCCAGGAACCTCCAGTTTATTGAGTTCCAATGCCAAATTTGCACACAGAATTCAAAACCGGCGCTAGGATAAATTAAAGAAAAGAAAAATTGCCCACAAATGATTTATTGAGTAAAATTGATGTTTTTATTGCCCATCCCTTCCTATTGTATAACAATAATGTCGGCCATAATGTTTTACTATGGCGGTCGTATGCAAATTAGAAAACTGACCTTCTTTTCGCCATATGCAACACTTGGCGTACTTCACAGTATGACATGAAGGATACACTTATATTAGAGATATTTTAGATTGCAAGATGATTTCATACTGACCACGTGATGACCACAGGAAACACTGCCCTATAATTAAGCAATAACAGTAATCGTAGATTTGACGGTCAAAATGCAATTTATAGGCGACGCGTAGCGTAGCCTGTAAACGGATATTTTGACCGTCAAAACTACGATTGACGCCCTCGGGTATTCAAAACAACGGCAGTAGAATGCCAAAGGAACAAAGGAAGCGATGACTACAAAAATCGAAGTCCAAAGACATGGCAAAAACGGTAACAGATAAAAAGAAAGACAAAACAAGGACGTGACACAGCTACAATGCACGGAAATAAAAAGATAACATTAAGAACTAAGGTACTCATAGTGTGAACTCCCATGAAAACCGGGAGTGACATCAGGTGCTCCGGAAGGGTAAGCATGTCCTGCTCCGCTATCGCCACCCGTCACACTTTCAGTGAGTCAATCCGGGGTTGAGTCAAATCCGGTTATGTCAAATCCATGAAGACGTGAAAGCTAGCTGAAAATGTCCGTTTTCATTTGGGACACAGACACGTCATATCTGTCAATGATGTCATGGTGACGGCCATAGAATTTCTGAAGGGATGAAATAATGAAGGGATGAAATAATGAAGGGATGAAATAATGTACTGTTATTGCGATTCTAATACAACAAATCAATTTCATGCTCTATTTTTAACTAATGAATTTGTAACAATATTAGGAACCAGACTAACCAGGGAACCTGCTTTGTCTCTTGTGTGTAGATGGTGGAATTGACGGTCAGTTTTGACCAATCAAAATCTTCGTTATGTAAATGTTGCATTAGAATGACAAAGATACAAGCTATGTATGACAACTGAATGTTGAAAAGATAACGGCTTAAGCATGGAAAGATGCCCATAAAAACGTAAAAAGATGACCACAACAACATAAAAAAGAAGACCAAGTACACTGAGCCGAGTCACTTGACTGCCACAATTAATGGATACAGCTGCTGGTTATGTTATGAAGGAAAGCTGCCGTGAAGTCAGTGTAATATCTGAGTCATTGCTCACGGTCAAATTTTATATTTGATCCTCTTTTACTTAAAAAAAAGGTAGACTGTAATATTTATTATTTTCAATGACCTTAAAAATATCAAGTTGCTCGTAAGTTGTAACTTACTTCAATATATAAATAAAGGTAATGACAAATTCATTAAAATAGAGAGCACTAAAAGGATTAAGGAATTATGAATGTAACAACATTTGTAATATCAATAAAATATCTTGCATTTTGTGTTGAAAAGCTTTGCTAAATGAACCACAATTAAAAGCAAAAAATGTTGAAAACCTATGTAAGAATTTTTGAAATATAAGATTTTAAATTTTTGCGGGAAACGACTCTCTCTATCTAGAGTTTTCCTTTACCTGTTAATATGCCTAAGATATAAGGAAATATAATAGGTTGATGATTGTTCTTACATTGTCTATCTTATGCAGTTTAAAGTGAACTTTAAATAAGAAAATATTACTCATCCACCAAAAATATATTTAACCCTTTTTGGATGGATAAAACGCGAGGATCGAATACTTATAAATTCCTTTAATTGTCTAGATTTTATAGCACAGAATACATGTATATATACTAATTATTTTTTTTTATTTTATATTGTAGAAAGTTATGTAGATATTTAACATCATTTCAAAAAATATATTGTAAAACTTACCATAATTTTCTACCCAAAGTACCAGGAAACAAACGACAATCACTAACTGTGAAATGTTGTGCATAAATCTCATTTTATATTTGACAGTGTATATTTAATTATTATAAGAAAATTTTGCGCAAATAAACAAAGAAAGAAAATTGTGTATCTAATGATGTATTTTTACGTTTCACAACTATTTATTGCTACATGTTTATTGACGTAATAATACCACAACAATGTTTTATGTTATAGGTGAAACTTTGACTAAATAAATCTCCACCACAATGCAGTGGGAAGTTAGACATTAGAAATTATGTTTATCCTTTATCTGCTTAATTTTTGTAATGACAAATATGCAGCTGTAATTCAGCAATGAGACATTTGGTACAAATGTACAGTTATCATCCTATCCAAATCATGCTGTACTAACTGCTCTTTATTTTAAATTTGTAACAAAGTCAGTTACTGGTGATGTTCACCAAATCTTTTAAAAATCATGACTCCATTAAAACTGACTTGAAGTAATTCCTTATAATAAGTCAACTCAGATAAATCTAATTTCCAACAATCAAAAATTATGCAGTGTTTATCAGAACCAATATGATACATGATTAACTTCGTACACATTGCCCATTGGAAAAAAGCGTTCACGCTTTCATAGGTTATCCATAGAACCATGTGTATTTAAGCGTACTTGGCATATGTTATAATTGTGCTTTTTTTCTGCCATTTGGTTTTTATATTTTTAATTTGCACATATGAAAAAGAAAGGAAATGGGGTAAATGTCAAGGAGACAACATCCCATATCCAGGTTAAAACGATCAAAAACAAAACATCTAGGGGTCACCATATGGTCTTCAACACAGTGAGGAACCTCACACCATATAGTAAGCCCTAAATGGCCCCCAAAAGGTAAAAAAGTGAATAAATCAATGGAAAATATCATGTAAATATGGTTTAATTCTGAAACGAATTTTACCTTTTACCTCTAACTTATGGTTGTTTTAGAGGTCAATAAATGTAAATAATATAGTTTGTGAATGAGATACTTAGTGATGAGATATTACACATACATGTATCACAAGACTGAGAAATACCTGCAACGCATTCCAAGATATATCAAACAAACGTTAGAGTTTGGAAAATGGAGTTGTTTGGCCCCTTTTTCAAAGGCGATGGAATAATTAGGATTTTCATCTTAATAATTCAGTATCAGTGTATATGAAGTAAAAAAGATGTTTGTCCATTTTATTTTTAAAAAATGAAATATAAAATTGTCCTAATTGATTTTACAATCCAATATATGACCGACTGATATTTT
>MJUU01009810.1:0-39595 GCA_002080025.1 Modiolus philippinarum
TCTCTTGGATAAGCAAATGCATTTTTGACAAAAGATGCATCAATTTGGTATCGGAAGAAAGGAAAACAGCTAAACTGCAAAATATTTCAATCTTATAAGGTAATTTTGGGAAAAATATATACAAATGATGTGTTGCGACAATTGAAATAAGCACTGACAAATAATATCTCCCACTTTTGAGGTCATTTTTGAAAATCGATGTATAAATTTGGGATTGCGAGAAAGTTTTTTTGAAATTACATATGAAATTAATGTCTGAAGCATGAACATAGGCCTCGATAAAATACCCTTTTTGAAAGATTTATGAAGAATATAATGTGACGTAAGCATGGAATGTATAAATAAAACAAAAGAACGCTATAATTAATAATGGCATTTTCGTTTTAATTGATTATAGAAAATAGATTAAAAAGAGAGTTAAGTCGTCGAGTTTTCATACTTTTTGCTTAAAATTAATTTCGTCATATTGATATCACGTGTTTTGAACTAACCAATCGCTAAGAGCAATCCAAAGCTGGAAGCATCTTACATGCACTATCACTTATACCATATATTTTCTTTCTTGTAGAAAATAGTGTTGGCTCATGCTGGCAGGCATGGAATGGATGTTCAACAACATGTGGGGCAGGTACAAGACAGCGTGTACGACATTGTCAGTCAGGCAGCTGTTCTCCACAAGCTCTATCCGAAGAGTTGCCATGTTTCCTCAGGAAATGTCCTGGTTAGTAAATTACACCATGTTTTCTGATGATTTGCAATATGTATTATGAAAAGTATACAAAATGTATAAATTTAAACTGATCAAACAAAAATCATCAACTGTACCACTAATGGTACACAAAAATAATAACATCAAGCCGTATGTTATAAATTGATAAATTTTGTATTCTCTCAAAGCCCAGATTTTCCAAAAGAAAAAAATCCGTTGTTGAGTATTTTGTTCATTTTCTAAAGCATATACCGTGTCTTTTTCTAGTCAATCCATTTGGACGAAACGGCAACTTCTTTTGTCTAAAAATATTCTTGTCATTTGAAGTGCGTAACTAAATGTAAATTTACATTAATGATAGATTGGTCCACTTTTATATCTTACTGTAATAATCTAAAACAAATAAAGCTTACCTGGGTAAGGGAGTCCTAACCACTGCACACAAGACGAGCAAATAACAATGTTAATAAAAGTACATGAAGGGTAGGACAACAGACGTACGTTGGAATAAAAGATTATATTTGGATTGGGTACTTTTAAACCTAGGGGTTGAAACAGTCATTCTATGTTAAGCAAGTCTCGAAGCTATATGACTTTCATGGGCTTAGCTGTTGTCACCAGTGTAAACACAATGTCAAAGACGGTCGTATAAAAGATCGGTATATTAAGTAGACGGAGAAGCAAAATGAACATGATCAAAATACTTTTGGAAGTCTAAATTGCAACTAATTGTTGATACTTATGTGAAATATGAAAGCATCATAGTCTTGTTTTTCAATTTCAAATCTTATGTGCATTCATTGTAGCTTATATTTAACAACTGTGTAAATTATGTCTATTATATTTAATATGTATTTCCGATAAAAACAAAAGGTTCAAATTCTTTGTCCATTTTAATCGTAATCATAATTTCATTTAATACGGCAAATTTTGTACAGATTTCAACACAAGTTAGACCTTCCAAAAATTGCGAATTAATCTTTCACGCCTACTTACTAAAGTTATTTAGACCAGCAATTAACAGACAGAATACCATAGGAACAAAGCACAAGATTACATAAATCTAAGCCAAGACACAAGGCAAAAGCAAGAACACCAGAAGACGGAAGACCAAAGACACTACGTGCCCACGAAACATACAAACGCTAAAATTACAACACAAAAAACTAAAGCACTAATGGTGTGAACTCTCAAAAACAGAGTGACACAAGGTGCACCGGAACGGTTAACATGTCCTGCTCTGTATACACCACCCGTCACACCGTCACACTGTCAGTGGGTGAATCAAGGGTTAAGTCAAAACCGATAATGTCAAATCCGGGAAGACGTAAATCTAGCTGAAAATGACCGTTTTCATTTGTGACACTGACAATTCATATCTATCTACGATGTCGTGGTGGCGGCCATAGAATTTTTGAAGGGACGAAAGTTACAACGGCTGAACATATCCCTGACTCAGCAGTGTTTAGCTTACCTGGCTAAGCCAGGGTGAGCTATTGCCATCACTTGGCGTCCGTCGTCCATCCGTCCGTCTGTCCACCCACTTTCAAAAATCTTCTCCTCTGAAACCAATGGCTCAAATGGAACCAAACTTCAAATGAATCATCACTAGGGTATCTAGTTTCAAATTTGTAATTTTCAACAACATGGTTTCCGTTACTAAAAATAGGACATAGGGGTTAATTTAACTTTTTTGCAAATAACTCAAAAACCGTTACAGATATCAAAAATTTGACCAGGTAAAAATGATCAGCATTACAAGATCTACCCATGCTGATATTTTGAAGAAAATCTGATGACCCATCTTACAGTTATTGCCATTTTTTCGTAAATTTTTCAAAATTTTGATGTTTTTTTTAAATTTTTTTATTAAAACTAGAATAGATAGAGGTTAAGTTTTAATTGCAAAAAATGTTCAGCACGTTAAGATCTACCCACATGGAAATTTTGAAGAAAATACAAGCACCTATATCTGAGTTTTGGTCCTTTATTGGTCAAATTTTTCGTGATTTTTATACTTTTTGTCCTGTATTTCAAAAGCGCTTTGAGATAGAGGTCAAGTTTAAATTGCAAAAATGTTTAACATGTCAAGGACTACATTTTATTGAACACAGTCAGTTGCTTACAAATAGGCTGCTTAAGCAAGGGTACGATACCAAAAACTTAAAGTCTTCACTACAGAAGTTTTACGGTCGACATCACGATCATGTGGATCGCTATGGGATATGTGTTTCCCAGATGACAACAGATCTTTCCCTCTACAATTAAGTTTGTTTTTCCTCTATCGGATTTGACTTTTCTACCGGAGTTGACATGTTCAACACGGCGGGTGTCTTATAAGAAGCAGGAGATGCTTACTCTACCGGTGCACCTGATCTCACCAATGGTTTTTATTGGGTACGTGATGTTCATCTGTATGTGCGTCTTCGTTTTTCTTTTTTGTCCCGTACACAAGTGATGTCCTTGTTTCTTAGTGTTTCCGATGTTGCCATTGTCAATGGATTGTTCGTTCTTTTGACTGACTGTTCGGTTCTCACTTACTTTCCGACCTCTTCGAAGATGGTCGCCAGCGGGTAGCTTAGTTTACCATTTGACCTAATGGGAAAATTCATACGAAAGAACGTCTTCTTGAGAACCACCGAATGGATTTGAACCAACTTGGCATTAATATAAAGAACATATAAAGAACCCTTTTAGCACAATTATTTGGAAAATGCTATTTTTCCTTATTAACTTTGTGACCAAATTTCGTCTTGGAGGTTATTTCTTTCTTTTGGGAGGGAAGACTCAGACACTGTGTGTACACCGTGCAATATATGCAAAAGAAATATTTCCCTGATGCTGCTTCTAATTTGCCCAAGTGTAAATATATTATATATGTTCTATTATATGCTACATTTTTTTTCTTCAATAAAGTAGTATGTCTTCGCTGAAGATAGTCTCAATGAATTGTAGGGGTCTTTCCAAAAAAGTAAGGCGTATCGATATTTTTACAAAATGTAAAGAAAGGTACGATATTACTCTTTTGTCTGACATTCATTGCACTGCTGAGAAGGAAAAACAGTGGCTTGTAGAATTGGGATATACTGGAAGGATAAGCTCTCATTCCAGCACAAGCAGAGGGGTGGCAATAGTTTTTAGAAATTCCATTGAATTCAAAATAAATAATGAAATTATAGACAAATCTGGAAACTTTATTATTTTAGATATTACTATCCAAGATTACAGATTAACACTATGTGTCATATATGGAGCAAATGAAGATAGTCCAGACTTTTTTAGTACATTATATACAAATATTAATCATTTTGAAAATTCATTTGTAATTATTGGAGGTGACTGGAATGTTGTCACAATAAAATTATGTAGCACAAAATAATCCAAAGTCTCAGTTACAAATTCATAAACTGATGAATGAATTGATCTTATTGATGTCTGGATACTTAAACATCCGTTACTGAAACGATTTTCATGGCGGGGACCAAAGAAAAAGCAGAATCGTCTTGACTACTTCTTAGTTTCTTCAGATATTGAATCTTTGGTACAGTCGTGTAACATAGAGGTGAGTTATAGGTCAGACCATTCCCCAGTATCTTTAGAAATAAAATTTTTAAATCAAACAAGGGGTAGAGGGATATGGAAATTTATTAACAGTTTATTACAAGATGAAGATTTTATTAAAAAAGTTAAAGGGGATATTAAATCTGTAATTTCTGAATATGAATGTGATTCGGAAGAGGAATTGGAGAGTGGAGATAAACATTTTACTATAAACTATCAGTTGTTATGGGAGATGATTAAAATGAAAATTAGGGGGTCAGCCATCTCTGTTTCATTCTTTAAGAAAAAAGAACAAGATAAAACCGAGAAAAATTTACAAAACAGAATCTTGCAAGTGAATGAGCAGTTTAATAACTCTCCTTTAGATTCTATAAAGGTTGAAAAAGAGAAGGCTGAATCAGATCTAAAAATCACAAGGGAGCAAAAAGTTAATGGAATTATAACAAGAGCAAAGACAAGGTGGCAAATCGAAGGTGAAAAGAGTACACGTTATTTCTGCAATTTAGAAAAAAAAACATTATGTTGAGAAAATTATACCTAAGATTATTCTTGATGATGGTCTAGAGATTACAGACCAGGATACCATTCGCCTAGAGCAAATGAAGTTTTATGAACGCTTGTATTCGAGCTCTAGACCTATTTTCGAAGAATCACATTCACAAATTTTTGTAATAATAATAATAATTTTATTAAAAAACCATCTAATGAAGAGAAAGAATCATGTGAAGGATACCTAACTATGCAAGAATGTCTTTTGTCACTGAAAAATATGAAAAATTTCAAATCACCAGGGAAAGATGGTTTTACAGTAGAATTTTACAAATTTTTCTGGAATGATATCAAAATTCCTTTGGTGAGATGTTTGAATGTACGGAAGTCCGTTAGTGCCAGGTGGTGTTTTATTTTTATCTCGTTATAACGACTTAGTATCTCGTTATAACGACTTAGTATCTCGTTATAACGACTTAGTATCTCGTTATAACGACATAGTATCTCGTTATAACGACTTAGTATCTCGTTATAACGACTTAGTATCTCGTTATAACGACTTAGCTAAGTCGTTATAACGACTTATTATCTCGTTATAACGACCTAGTATCTCGTTATAACGACATATTATCTCGTTACAACGACTTAGCATCTCGTTATAACGACTTAGTATCTCGTTATAACGACATATTACCTCGTTATAACGACTTATTATCTCGTTATAACGACTTGATATCTCGTTATAACGACTTAGATAAGTCGTTATAACGACTTAGTATCTCGTTATAACGACTTAGTTGTTAAGACTTATACTAGAACGAGGCTATCCCATAATTCGCGTCTGTGATATAAAACCACTTTTTTTAAAAATCCTCTTTAGTGAATTCATGCTTATAAAAATGTTGTGAATCTGTGAAAGGCATTCTAAAATTTCAGCGTAACCGTCGAGTCCTAAATCAAAATAAAAGCTGCAAATGACTTCCCGTTGTGTCATCTGGAATAAAGAAATATATAAATGTATAACGATATTTTATGATGTTTATATATTGGTTTTTGATTATAACTAAAGGGAAAGTGAAAGTGTCTTTAAAACTGGAGGATCGCCTCAGCCTGTATCGCCCACCTGGTGTATAGTAGTTTAGTGGCCAAGTCATTCCCAAGAAGATTTATGTAACATGTATGGACTATTGATTGTGACTATTGTGATTAAACCCCATGTAGTCCATGGAATGGAATAACCCCCCGTGCACCCCCCCACTTCCGAACCCCACCTATTTTTTTAAGTCCGCATACATCCCCTCTTCAAAATAAAACATGTTAACACGAGCATAACCTGCAAGCACTTGGGGAATTAGGCCCATTTTTAGACCCACCTACAGAAAATTTGGAAATTTTCGTTTTTCGTTAAAGTTTTTCTTTCAGTTGCTTCAAAATTTTGACAAAATGCTTTCAAGTTATAAATACGAGGTATCAAATGATTGCTTATTGTATGAGCTTTACAAAGAACCCAAGTTTTTACAATTTTCATGCCCAATACATTCTATAGTGCAATTAAACGTACCCCTACCCCAATGAAATATTGACGAAAAAACTGATATTTTCATTGAAATTGCGTAGGTTTGATGGTTTAGAGAACCCGAAGTGCACCTCAATTCCCGATTCTGAAAATTGTTTTTGGCTTTTCAATCTAATTTCTTTATTATAAAATAGGTTAAGACAATGTTAACATATTTTAGATGACCAAAATTTTATTTCCAAATATACCAAATACAGGGCCTTTGAATAATTTCGTTTTTGAATAAGTTTTTTCTTTCTTGTGCCTAATATTATTTTCTAAAACAAATATCATTTAAAATTGGTATCAAATGAAAGCTTATTATATTTGCTTTACAACCATAACAAATAATGGCCGTTTTTAGGTAATATATACATCATATATCAATAAAACTTACCCCTACACCAACAAATTTACTCCAATTGTCAATTTTTTGTCTATTTTCGCATAAAAATAACCAGAAGACGCAAAATGTGTGATGTATAGGACAATGTTCCATAAATTATATTATGATTTTATATTTTTACAGCCATTTGTTGACTTAGGCTCAATATTTGCCCGAAATTGGTGAAAAATGGGAATTTTCAACATTTCAGAATTGTCCAAAGTCCACGGCTATATCGTTATATATGCCAAATCTGGAGGATATTTCTTCAACTATGCCAATTAATTGTACCAACCGACACATTTGGTGTCTTAAAACATTGCTAAGAGAAACAAGGAGTGTTAAATGTGACTCTGATTACAGAAAATCTTACCCCTACCCCATCAAATTTTCCCTGAAGTTGTCAATTTTTTGTCTATGTTCACATAAAAATAACCAGAACACGCTATATATGTGTTGTATAAGACAATAATGCATGAATTACATCAGAATGTGGTATTTTAATAGCCATTGGTCGACTAAAACTCAATATTTCACCAAAAATTGATGAAAAATGGGAATTTTCAACATTTCAGATTTGTTCGTATTTCATCGTTAAATCGCAAAATATGTAAAATGTGTAGAATATATCTGCAGATATGCCATTTAAGTGCCCTAAGCAATACAAAAATTGTCTTAAAACATTGTTTAGAAAAACAAGGATTGTTATATGTGACTCTAAATACCGGAAATCTTATCCCTGCCCAAACAAATTTCCCGTGAAATTGGTGATTTTTTGTCTATGTTTGCATTAGAATAACCAGAACATGCAAAATGTGTGTTTTATATGACAATGTTGCGTGAATTACTCCATGATTTGGTATTTTAACAGGAATTGGTCGACTACAACTCATTATTTCTCCCGAAATTGATGAAAAATCAAATGGGAATTTTCAACATTTCAGAATTGTCCAAAGTCCACTGCTATATCGTTATATATGCTAAATCTGGAGGAAATATATGCAACTATGCCAATTAATTGTACCATTCGACATATTCGGTGTCTTAAAACATTGCCAGGAAAAACAAGGAGTGTTAAATGTGACTCTGATTACAGAACATTTTACCCTTACCCCAACAAATTTTCCCTGAAATTTTTGTTTTTCGGTCTATGTTCGCATAAAAATAACAAGAACATACAAAATGTGTGTTGTATATGACAATGTTGCATGAATTAAATCATGCTTTGGTATTTTAACATCCATTGGTCGACTAAAACTTAATATTTCTCCCCAGATTGATGAAAGATGGGAATTTTCATCATTTCAGATTTGTCCATAGTTAACTCTTAAATCGCAAAATGTATCAAATCTATAGAATATATCTGCAGATATGCCAATTAATTGTTCTAAGCGATACATTAGATGTCTTAAAACATTATTAAGAAAAACAAGGGGTGTTGAATATGACTCTAAATACCAAAAATCTTACCCCTACCCCAACACATTTCCCCTAAAATTGTCAATTTTTTTGTCTATGTTGGGATAAAAATAACCACCACACGCAAATTCTGCGTTGCATATAACAAAATTGCATGAATACTTTCATAATTTGGTATTTCAAATCCCAGTTGTCAGCTAAAACTCAATATTTTGTCCACAATTGATGAAAAATGGAAATTTTTAGCATTTCAGATTTGTGCAAAATTCACTTTTAAATCAGTATATGTTGCAAATCTGGAGGATTTATCTGCAGATATGCCAATTTATTGTCTTAACCGATACATATGTTATTTAAAAACACTGTTCAGAAAAATAAGGAGTGTTCAATTTGGCTCTAAATACTGAAAAACTTACCCCTACCCCAACAAAATTAAACTTAAATATCTCCAAAATATGACCGCCTGTACATATAAATGAACAAAGCATACTAATGTTTTACTTTCTTTGCAAAAGATGCATTTGATGCATCATAATATGTAATTTTGGCACCAAAATATGGGTAAAATTGAATTTTTTAGACGATTATCGTGAAAAAGGGGAATTTTCAGTATTTCAGAATTTTCCGAAATTCAAAGTTAAATCGCTGAATAACTGCCATAAACCGGGCGCATGATCTTATTTTTTATATATGGGAGGCTCTGTTTGTTTTAGTGTCTGAAAATGATATGTCATTGGACCTTTATACAATGTTTAAGCATTTCAAGCTGAATAAAATGAAATAAATTTTGTTGAATATGTGTGGTAAGGGGTAATATATTTTGTAATTTATGAGACTGTAGTTAGTCTAAAAGGCTTCAAAGCATACTTTCTAATTGCTTAGATATGATGAAACGATATTTAATCAACATTTTCAAGTTATATATCAATTTCATGAAGTAATTGTATCTCAAAGTCAAAACAGCAGAAATTCTGAAAAAAGGAAAATTCCCATTTTTCATACAATTTCGGACAGAAGAGTCGAAAAGAGACCTTTTGAAAAGTTTTAATGTACTTAAATGATCTTCTGCATGTCAATTTTTATTGAAATACACACCGGAATTCCCATTAAGCATTATCTTTTTATCATTTAGAGCCTGAATATTTCAAATTTTCTCTAAATTTGTAGGGGGAGGGGTGCTAATTTTGACATTTATGAACCTATAATACGTCTGAAACTAAACTTTTTGCATACAATTTGTTGCTAACATATCATAAATTATTATTGCATCGGCAATTATTAAATATATATTCAGATTTTTACGACCCTTAAGTCAAAAAGTCGAAAATGTGAAAAATCTAAAATTCCGAAAAATTCCATTTTTCAAATATTTTATACCAAAATCGACTCTGATGGTTTTATTTTTCAACATTGTATCACAACTGATAAGTTAGGCATAAAAACTAGATCAAATGACGATGGTTGTTTATCTGAAAGGAATTGACAGCCTAAAATCGAGATTTTCGCAATTTTTTGCAGGGGTAGGGGTAGATTTTTTGTATCCCCTGATCATAAAATGGGCGTAAAGTACCCAAACTTGTGTTCATTGTAAAGCATATTAAATTAGCTTTAATTTGATACCAAATTTCAGTACATATTACTTATCTGCAAAAAGTTATGGAGCTTAAAAGATGAAACTTATGTTAAAACGAAAATACAATAATTTTTCGGGTGTACTATAAAAGTGGCCCTATACTGTCTATGCGTGCAGGTTATGTTCGTGTTAACATGTTTTATTTTAAAGAGGGGACATAGAAGGACTGAAAAAAACCGGTCTGGTTCGGAAGTGGGGGGGGGGGGGTGCACGGAAAGTGTTTCAAGCCCACGGACTAATGGAAAGAATGTTTCAAAATCTACTTCTCTTAACTACTTGGCCAATTAAAACAAAACTGGGCTATAATATTCCTTAGATGGTCGCCTTTAAAATTGTGTCATTCGGACTCGTACCCGATCCAACATGGCTGCCAGTGGGGACTTAAATTTCACATTGGATCATGCTATGGGAAAAATTTTCCTACACTTGGCTATTATAGACCAGGTGAGCGATACAGGCTGAGTTGAGCCTCTAGTTAGCCCCGAGTTACCTCTAAAACATGTTTTTTTTTCCATTAAAATGTAAATACTCATTTCAAACATAGAAAACTTTTGTAAAAAAATTAAATTTTCTTCTTAATCACCAAGGACTTATGCTAGTTTTACACTGCCGATCAGATCAACCATGCTGTTTTATCTCGATGTACGTCATAAAATTCATTGATCGAGCTAGCTCACGACGTCCACTCGACCTTAACCCGATTTTACACGACTATCACAGGACCATTCTCGATTTCTAGATACGATTCAAGTACGACTTATGCTCGACCCTCATTCGACCAACCAGACTTTGTCAGATTACGCCAGATCATAACCCGATTTGTCTTTGATTAACTAGACCTGGTCGGAGGAATATCGTGAAATGGTCGAGTTTTGTCCTGTTAGTACATGGGAATAAAATGTTAAAATTTAGAGAACACTTCAGTATGGTGGTGGAGCAGCAAAAGTTGTGGCCCGGGTGGCTAATGCTTCAAAGAAAAGATGATAACTGTAACAGATCTAGAGTAGCAGAGAAAAGAAGGAACGTAGTTTGGGTTAGACAATAGCAAATGCTTCAAAGTCATCATTATAGAGGAATGAATGTTCGCTTTAACATACTAGCAGGCCATCCTCCTCATCATGCGTCAGAATGCGACTTTGTGATTTTCCTGTCATTACATGTAGGACTAATCTGATACATAAAAAAGAAAACATATCATCACATGATATCGGTGGTACAAGACTTACAGTTGTTTCCGTGCATAGCTTTAAACCAGCTTTCTTTAGAAAAATCCGGCTTAAATAAAGTGAAAATGAAAGTGGCGAGCGGCTGCCTATTGGGTACATATCATTTGCCCGGTTCAATTCTTAAAGATTTGTTTTTTATCCTCTAGTACATGTTACAAATGTTTCGCGTTTTTGATGTAATTTAGCTTGAATCATATCCTGTGATTAGAGTAACAATCTGTCCGGAAGAAACTTGAATTAATGTATTTAGTTTTTAAATCTCTTTTTGGAGTGTGTATATTGGGTGCATCTTGGATTCAATTTCAAATTTTGTCAGCATAGTTGGTTGGTTTAATTAAAGCCCTCTGCAAGTCATCCTTTAATTCTACTAGTAGCATGCACAATCTGGTATTCTTTTCTATAATTATGATGCAGCAAGGTTGGGCCTTTTCCATAATTTTGTGTCCGTTATCTATGAACTTTGCATTCAAATGTATTCTACTCAGAAACCGCCATTTCATGATAGACATCGATTGATTCAATGCAAAAAAAACCGTCATGTCTGTTTCTAATCAAATAAAACCGCCAACTGGGAATATCGTTATGAATTGGATCTCATGAGAAAACTCCTTCCATCGTTACCTCTGAGAGCCAATAAGACCAAACTTGTTACGATTGCCAATGGATGGTCTCTTTTCAAAATAGTGTCTGCCATATCGTTGATTTATACAAGATGACCTCCAAAGGGGGACAAAGTTTTATATTGTACCAGAAGAATTTTCGATTGACCAATTGCAGCCAAAATTGGTCAAAATAGTCCTTGGATTCCGCCCCTTTTAAAATATTATCTATCTCGTCTGCATCCAATCAAAGATGGCCGACAACAGGGAGCATGATTCATTATTCGACCGTACCTAGATATTCATTCATATATTTTCTAATCTGAAACTACTTTGCTAGTTGGCCAAAATTGAAAGCAATAGTTCTTGTCTGGTCCTCACTTGAGAAACTTTCAGGCAGATTCACATCATAACAAAGATGATCATCAGCCAAACTTGATCAGAGTAGTGGTTGGATGGCTCCTTTAAGCTTGAAGAAAGGTCCTAGTGAGTCACTGGGGATCTTGAAAGCCACGTGTTGTTCTATTGTGAAAAAGGTGTCATGCTGTCGTGTAAAATCGAGTAAAGGTCTTGAGTAGTCGAGTAGAAGTCTGATACAGGTCGGGAATAAATCGGGTTACGGTCGACAAAATGTTATACAGGAAAAAAGAAAGAATCGTGTTAGTCGAGTAATGATCGAGTACTAATTGACTTGATCTGGAAGCGACTCTGCATAAATTGAGAGGTAAATAAGTCAAAGTCAGGTAGAGAAATCGGAATGGTCGGCTCTAATTTTGAAACGCGATCAAGACCGATCACTTTTCGACCTCTTCACGACAACCTCGATCAAACCCCCATTGATTCCCGACCTGTTCACGACATATAATGCACACGACCTCTTCAAGATATTTTTTGACATGTCAAAAATATTCGGGAACACAGCTCGAGTTTAACAGAGTTAGTAAGATTGCCCCGATTTGGTTAGTAGACCGAACACGAGCATTCAAGTAAGTGAGAACCGAACCGTCAGTCTAAAAAGAACAATCCAAGGACAATGGCAACGTCGGAAAAACAAAAAAACGAAGACATAACATGGGCATGACATAGAAAAGAATCAGATCAGTGTAGCGACCGATGAATATTCATAAATATTCATAGATCGAGTTCGGTCGAGTTGCCTTGATCGGCAGTGTAAACCTACTAATACAAGGTTAATTAACTTTAAAATTGCTGTTATTTGTAAGGCATTGTCCGTCTGTCCGTCCGTCAACATTTCTTAAATATATAAAAAAAATATGAGATTTTAGCCTTTGATCTTCTACTAAAATTTTCACTAACTATCAGAATAGAAACTTGTGGTTTTGTTCAATTGGCTAAGTCGCATTTTTTGGAAAACAAAGAAAAATAAATCCTGTATATATGACTTTTTTATTCTTAACCACGGTGACTTGGCATATGTTTTATCAATTTACACATGACCTTAAGGAAATAAAAGATGAAAAAAAAAAATCAGAGAAAAGGGCTATCAGTTTATGCCTTAAAATAACAGACCAGAAAGTATGCTTTTGTGTAATAAATTAAATAAGTAATCCGGGATGAAATGTCTGAGCACAATGAATGTCTGAGCACAATGACATTTTACTACAAATAGCAAAACAATGCGTTCCTGGGTGCCAATAAACATGTTTTTGACATATATCATTTTGGGTATACCATCAGTTTCACAGAAAGTTTGTAAAATATCACTTGAAGGGTGATTCTAAAACGTGTAAGGGAACGGAACAATTTCGTTTCTTCTTTTAGTAAGTATCGTATGAATATTTTGAAATTCAAGAAACGAAACAGTTCGTTCCGTTTCGTTTCGGTTCATTTCTGTATTTTAGTATTGTTTCTTGATTTTTTCTTCCTGTGTAAAAGGGGCAAAGGTTCTTGGTGTAAAGTCTTTCATTCCAGCTTTATTTTTGAGAAGCACTCTGAAAGAAGCTGCTTTTCCCGTTCATGGGTTATTTTTTTCTATAGTTCCTGTGTCATGAATAAATTCATGCATTAAGAAAGTTATTTATTCTAACCTATTCTAACCTAGCTCGTGCATTTTTTTTAACAATCTCGATTCCCGCGTTACGCTACTACCCAATGAGAACAGCTACATTGACAAAAACAATCTATAAAAGCCCTGTTCTTGATAAACTGGAGTATCGTGAGCGTTTTTGTGACATGTACATTCACTCCATATCATTTTATTTTTCCTATTTAGAACATATATTTAACGGCTTCATTGACAATTGGAATGGATCCGACAAAAGATGAAAATTAATGAAGCATTTCGAACATAGGACCTTCAACTTCGGGGCGAGAATTGTCCCACCCAATTGCACTGGTCTTGTTGTAGGCAATAAAGTCGAAATTTGTTGGAAATGTCTTTATTCTTTATCTTTTATTCTGTACATTTGTCTTTTGTACCTCTTATTAATGACCTTGGCTCACCCAGCCCATGCCAAAATAAGCTTTTGTCATCACTTACGTTGTCTCTGAAATTAATTAGCCACTTGGAACCAAACTTTGTCACAATAGTCCTAAGATGGTCCCTTTAAAAACAGTTTACCTCAACCAAGATGGCTGTCATGCAGCGGGTATCATATAGTGTAACACTGAACCTTATAAAACAAATTCAAAGATCTTTTTTTCTAAAACTACTTGGCAAATTAGAACCAAACTTGGTCATAATAGTCCTTATATGGTCCCCTATAAAAATGGTGTTTTTCAGGTCCACACTAAATTCATAATGGCTGCCAGTGGGAAACAAAGTTTAATATTGGACCCATTGGGAACAAATTCAAAGATCTGTTCCTCTGAAACTACTTGACCAATTGGATCTTAAATTAGTCACAAAGGTCCGAAGATGGGGTTTTTTGAAAATTTGCGTCGGTGGTCCTATTATCTGTTCAATAACAATTGGTTACTTAGCTAAGTCGTTATAACGAGATACTAAGTCGTTTTAACGAGATACTAAGTCGTTATAACGAGATACTAAGTCGTTATAACGAGTTAGCTAAGTCGTTATAACGAGATACTAAGTCGTTATAACGAGATACTAAGTCGTTATAACGAGATACTAAGTCGTTATAACGAGATAAAAATAAAACACCACCTGGCACTTACGGACTTCCGTATGAATGAGAGCCTGGATGCAGGTAAATTTTCAACAAGCCAGCGACAGGGGCTTATTACATGCATCCCAAAGGAGGGAAAACCAAAACACCATTTAAAAAACTGGCGACCTATAACTCTCCTTTGTGTTGACCAAAAAATAGCTTCAGCAATTATTGCTAATAGAATTAAACCTGTTTAAAAAAAACATTATTAGTGATACACAAAAAGGCTTCTTTAAAGGTAGATATATAGGTGAATGCACAAGATTGATATTTGATTTAATTGAAAAAAATGGATGAGGAGGACATTCCAGGTCTCTTAGTTTTAATTGATTTCGAAAAGGCGTTTGATACTATTGAGTGGTCTTTTTTAGGACATACATTAGATTTTTATGGTTTTCGACCTAGTTTTAAAAAATGGATAAAATGTCTATATACTGATATAAGTAGTGCTGTTTGCTATAATGGTCATGTCTCAGAATTCTTCTATCTAGAAAGGAGGGGGGTGCGTCAAGGGGATCCTCTATCCCCATACTTATTCATACTTGTACTAGAATTGCTCAGTGCTGCTTTAAAAGATAATCCCCATATAAATGGTATACAAATTTGTGACTCGTAGTTTTTACTAAGTCAATATGCAGATGACTCTTCACTTGTTTTGGATGACAATCCAAAGTCACTTGACACCTGTCTTTATATTTTTGATAAATTTGCTGAATGTGCTGGATTGAGAGTAAATCTGGATAAAACAGAAGCCATATGTTCAAGAAAAAGATGTTAGGAAAAGATTCTGCCAGAGAAAACTTTATCTTGGAATTGGCCTGGTAAATTCAAATTATTAGGTATCAATTATTGTTTGTTTAAGGAAGACAAAACTCTGTGTAATTTTACTGAAAAAATCAAAAGAGTCAAAACACTTTTAAACTCATGGGCATACAGAGAACTTACATATCTCGGAAGAATTACTGTTTTAAAAACTTTGCCCCTCCCAATTTTTGTAAGGTGTTTTACCGTGTTACCAAACCCCCCGGTTCACATATTTAAAGAAATTCAAGATACCTTTTTTAATTTTCTATGGGATGGTTAAAAAAGATAAAATTAAAAGGAATGTTATTATTAACGGGTATGAGAATTGATGCTTGAAGATGCCACATATAGAATCGTTTTGCAATGCGTTAAAAATTACGTGGCTCCATAAACTCCTTGATCCCCTTAATTTATCTCAATGGAAATTTTACTGTTGGGACTGATCCAAAAATGGGGTGGTGATAAGATATTATATTATAATAAGGAAGGATTAGATATCCTGGCAAGAAAATTCAATCCTTTCTGAAGGGATATACTTGTAAACTTTTTCTAAACTTAAACAACATGTTAATTGAACAGAGGCTGTTAATATCCTGAGTCAACCCATATGGCTAAACAACAATTTAAAAATCAATGGAAATGTGTGTTTTTACCCTTCATGGTGTGAAAATAACATATTTTTCATTAACGATATTGTAGCAGAAGATAACATATTTTACATATGGGAGGAATTGAAAATTAAATTTCATCTTTAGAATAATTTCATGCAGTATAACAGTGTATTAACTGCTATCCCAAGTACTTGGAAGAAAATAATTTTGACGATGTTAAATGTAAATTCATACAAAAAATTAAGGGGGAATCTAAATTATGTAAATATTTTTATTCATTATATATTGAGAATATCAAAGAAAATCCAATAAATACTCAGGAAAAATGGGAAAATGAATTACATTTAATGGACCAAGAACGTTGGGATTATTTGTTTCAAATTCCTTTTTCAGTAACAAAAGATGCGAAGCTACAGGCTCTCCAGTTTAAATTATTACATAGAATTCTTTCAACAAATTCCTTTGTGTAAAAGTGCAATCTGAAAGAAACTGAGCTGTGCTCCTTTTGTTTTGAAACAAAGGAAACACTAACTCATATCTTTTGGAATGTAATGTAGTTAAAAACTTATGGATGTCTGTGGAGAATTTATTGAAAACTGTAGGATTGTTTTTTCAAGATGAAAATCCTAAAAATGCCATGTTAAACAATATTTGTCTTATATTAAAATATTATATTTATATGTGCAGATGCAAGGGTACTCATCTATCTTTTCGAGGGGGACTTGAATTTTTAAAATTTTCTGTTGTTATTGAAAAATTATCTACATACTATTTGACCCCTACACAAAGAGTTTTCGTAAAGAAAAAATGGTAATTTTTGGAAGCAGTACTCAAAGATTAATACGTCATTATATATACTTTATCTTTCTTAGTTTATTAAATTAATATCAATTGTCGCTATTTTATTTGGTGTCTTGTATACATATGTATGTGGTGTACATGTAATTATCTGTGAGTTGTCTTTGTATGTCCATTTATTGTTCTGAAAAATAAAACGATTACAAAAAAACTTGGCATTTATGATGCTTATGAGGTGCTGAACAAGTGGTGTTACTTTGGTGCCGATATGTCATCCCACATATCTGCCAGTGAGGATCTTTTACATGGAAAAGCATACAAAAAACTTCTCCTTGAGAACCACTGAATGCATTTAAACCAAACTTGGCATGAATGATGCTTATGACGTTTAGACCAAGTGTTATTACTTTGGTGCCTATCCATCATCCAGCATGGCCGCCAGAGAGGAACTTAGTTTAAACATTTGGCACTATAGGAAAATACATATGAAGAACTTCTTCTTGAGAACCACTGAATTGATTTGAACCAAACTTGGAATGAATGATGCTTATGAGGCGCTGACTTTGTGTTGTAACACTGTTGCCGATCTGTCACCCAACATGGCTACAGCATGGAACTAAATTTTAACATAGGACCCTATGGGAAAATGCATACAAACAACTTCTTCTTGAGAACAAATGAATGGATTTGAACCATACTTGGTATTAATGATGCTTATGAGGCGCTTTATAAGTATTTTTACTTTGGTGCCGATCCGTCATCCAACATGACCGACAGCATTGGACCCTAAGGGAAATGCACACACAGATCTTCTAGAGAACTGCAAAACGGATTTAAATCAAACATGACATGAATAATATCTGTCAGGTGCTGACCAAGTGTCACCAGCTGTGAACTTAATTTAACAAAAGATCTTCTTCTAGAGAACTGCTGAATAGATTTAAACCAAAGTCTGCATAAATGATGCTTATGAGACACTGACCAAGTGTTGCTACTTCGGTGCTGATTCATCATCCAACATGGCCGCCAGCGATAAATTGGACCCTAAGGGGGAAATGCATCCAAAGATATAATAGAAAACCACTGAATGGAATCAATTTAAACATTGCATGAATGAAACTATTGAGATTTTGACCAAGTTTGTTACTTTGGTGCTGATCTGTCTTCCAACATGGCCGCCAGTAGCAAAATTTAGTTTCACCATGGACCCACGGAAAATGCATAAAATGATCTCTCCTTTGAAACTGCTTGAACAATTTCAGTAGAATTTTGATATGATAGTCCTTAGGTGACCCTCTTCAAAATTGTATGTTAAATAGCTGCCAGCAGGGAACGTAGATGCGATGTAAATATTCTTTAAATCTTGGGTTATTAAGAGAAAGTACATCGTCTATATATCTGGAGCTGAAATTTAAATTCTTGGCTAGTTGTTTTTGTTCCTGTTGTATTAGTCTTGTAAAAACGTTGCTTCATACGAAAAAAGGAAAAACGTCAGCTAAAAGTGGCGCACAACTTGTTCCTAAAGGAATACCTATTGTCTGTTAAAAAAAAACGCGGCCTCCACTCAACAAAAATGTTGTCGATCAAAAATTCAAGGATCTGTATCACGTCCTTTTCACTGTATTTCTTGTTTGACTCAGTGTGTTTCTTAATAAGATATGTTTTATCTTTTCCTATTACCAAATAGATATACCTGCGTTCTCCTTTTTAAGCACAGAATCATTGATCTATCAGATGGGATGTAGCTCATGGGAGCGACATTAAAACCGATGAGAATGAATTTAATAGGCAATGAGAACGACTGAATAACTCATGGAAACGACTTCACAACCCATAGGAACGACTTTTAGAAGTCTTGGGAATGACTTATAGAAGTAATGGGAACGACTTTTAGATGTCGTTGGAATGACTTAGCAACTCATGGGAACGACTTGTTAAGTTGTTTAAACGTCTTTTCAACTCATATAACTACTTTATTACTCATAGGAACTACTTTGAAACGTGGTGGGAACGACTTTACAACTATTGGGAATAACTTAACAACTAGTGCAAACGACTTTACAACTAATGGGAATAAATTTTAGAAGTCGTGCTAAAAGTCATTGGCACGACTGTTAGGAATGACGAACAACTCTATAGAACGACTTCACAACTCGTATCACTACTTTGTTACTGGAGAGAAGACTTTTAGAAGTCGTGGGAACTACTTTACAACTTCTGGGCACGACTTTATTATTCTTTGGAAAGACTTAAATATTTTTGATCTTCATGACAAATGACCTAAATGAACTTTCATATGCTTGCTGACATTCTCATTTAGATACAAATGGATAGATATATATATGTATATATATATAAAAGAGGGTAAAAATATTGGCTTTCACGGTGATGTAAAAATATCCTGGCATATTTTAGCCTTTGGGAGTCGTCACCATCTATCTGGTGTTTACATAACAAGGTAATATATTAACTCTCAGTATCATATTCAGGTGATATTCTGAATCAACCAAGCTAGATTAAAGTGAGAGATATATGTATATTAAGCTAAATTTTCGCCATTTTTTACCAACCAAGGCGTGAGCGAAGCGAACGATGGTTAGTACTTGTAAACACTTTTCGTCCTGAAGCAAAAGTGGGAGAAGCCAAAGCTGTATACGAGGTTTCGAAACTAAAATAGTATGTCGCGCTTTCGGCGCAATCACACCAGAACGGATATTAAATGATGAACTAAAATAATATTAACAATTTATCATTATGATTCGTGCCCAACGCACGACCGTATCATTTAACAGAAAACTAGTCTGTATTTGTATTTTGTATTTTCGAACACGAGATCAAACGAGACAACACGTGATCACACGAAACAGGCAGTTTCGTATGTGTAAATTAATGGTTATGGAAGTTAAAATGTCGTACCGAAGGCATGAATAATATGAATAAATTGATACAACTGTCGTGCCGAAGGCTCGATCACTACCAACATAAAGAATAAATAACAGAGAAAGTGTGGTTCCTCATAACAACGCGTTCGTCATTTGATTTGGCAAACATCGGGTGTCCATAGCAACGCATTTCCCCGAAGTATCTGAGTCAATTTAATGACGTGCCGAAGGCACGACTAGGATAAGGATAAAACTGTCCTGCCGAAGGCACGAACATTGTGATTAATAGCAAACAATGAAAAGTGTTGACGTGCCAAAGGCACACGACGGCGAGCACGGATGTCAGGACAGCTTAAATAAAGATGGCGATAAATTGTTGATAAATGTTCATGCAATCCTTTATCAAAAATATGCCCATGTAACAACTCCAGTAAAATCACCAACGATGAAACTGCTATGAATGATATATGTCTTACCTTGAAGTTAGATATTAACCTTTTCCTTGCCTTATACCAAGGTTATTTGATAGCCTACTGGCGTGAATATTTGACTGAAAACTGCAATGCATTCAGCATTTAAACTGGTGAAATGTATATTTTGGGATCGTGAATTATAAAATAATCAGACTAGGTGTGAATTTGAATATTTTACTATGAATTCGAGACTATATTTAGGGAACTTGAGCGCACTTGTCATATCAATAAAATAACGTGACGATGTGAAAACATATATATAGGGGAGGGGGCTCAAATATAAATATTTCCCCTGCTTTATTTTTTTTGAAGAACTTCAAGTTTCACATGTCTCATATTAACCCCCTCTCGCAGCTCCGCTGCAATTTTTTGTTGAAAGTAAGCTAAGATCTCATGACATATTTAGGAGAACAAAATGATTACCCCTTGGGTTTAACCTGTCCGAATTGGTAGGATCAGAGAAAATATACCATATAACTTAAACACTCTTTAGCTTTAGCTTTGCAATATCTGTCAAAGGTGTGATAAAGATGTTTCTAAGAAGGGTCAAATAACTAAATACCGAAGTTACTGTATATCTAAATTATGCATATGCGCATTTCGACAACTTATGTCTCTTCAGTGCAGATAAAATTTAAACGTTTGGAAGACCAGAAAATCAAATATGTTAAAAAAACTGATAGAGAACTAATGCCCAATATGATCTAAAACTAAAGCCAAAATCAGCTAAGGACAGAGCTTTGAATGAGGGAGATACTCCTTGGTTTTCAACAAAATTTACAAAATTTTAGATATTGCAAGGTTCGATATACAATCGGCTTTCGGGTCAGCACCGAAGTACTGACTACTGGGCTGGTGAATACCCTCGGGGACTAACAGTCCACCAGTAGTGGCATCGACCCAGTGGTAACAAATAACTAAGTACCGAAGTTACTGTCAATTTAAATTCTGCATATGCGAATTTCGACAACTTATGTCTCTTCAGTGCAGATAAAATCCAAACCTTTGGAAGACAACGTTTGGTAACAAATAACTAAATACCGAAGTTACTGTCAAAATGCGTTTCTTATGATTTCCTACTTCACTTTGTGTGTACGACCTTTATAAAGGTTGTCTTAGGTGACTTCTTGGTAATTTTTTCTTATAGATAAAGGGATTTAATCATTTTTACCTCTTATAACGGGCAACAGCGGGATATCTAGTGGTATAAAATTATCTCCCTTCTAGAAAAACTCTTCTGTGTTAAACATAACATAAATTCACGGCATGGCGACGAAAATAAACAATCGACAAAATGTCAAGATTTCAAAAGAAAAAAAAAAACAAATACAATATTTAGTGAAAACGTCATTTACTTACCCTTCCGGAGCACCTGATGTCACTCTCAGTTTCACTTGAGTTCACACTGTGAGTGCCTTTGTTCTGAATGTTGTGGTTTCTGGTTCTGTGCTTTGTGTCTGTCTGGCGTCATTGTTTTTGTGTCTAACGTCATTGTTTTTTGTGTTCTCGTTTTTGCCCTGTCTTTGGATGTCAATTTCTGTGAATTTCACCCCTCTGTTCCTTCGGTATTCTACTGCCGTTGTTACTTCGTAGTTAAAAAGGGATTAAAGTAATGAAAAAAAGAACGAAAAATCCATGGACAATGGCAACATCGACACACTAATAAACAAGAACACCAATTGAGTACGGGACAAAAAAGAAAAATGAAGACACACATACATATGAACAACACGGACTCCCCCCCCCCCAAAAAAAAAAAAACAATGGGTGAGATCAGGTGTACCGGTAGAGTAAGCATCTCCTGCTTCTTATAAGACACCCGCCGTGTTGAACATGTCAACTCCGGTAGTAAAGTCAATTCCGATAGAGGAAAAACAAACTTAAGTTGTAGATGGAAAGATCTGTTGTCATCTGGGAAACAGATATTCCATAGCGATCCACAAGATCGTGATGTCGACTTGCCTTCAAGAAGAGGTAATATACGAATTAATTAAACTTGCCTCTAGGAAGAGGTAATGTACGAATCCATTAAACTTGCCTCCAAGAAGAGGTAATATACGAATTCCTTACATAATTCACTCTCGTGATGTAAATATTCAATGGACAGACTTGTCAAAATAATTGCTAATCGATTTTTTAACATACTTTATTTATAGGTCAATTCAGTGACGATTCTTGCATAACCAACGATAAGATCCAAAATTCATTCTACGTTACTAGGCAAAATCGCATCGTCTCGAAACAGCGCCATTTTCCTTTTATACCCATGATCTCAAAAGGTAACCATCAACACAAAATTTCATTGGTTCAATCAAGGAAAAGGGCGTGCCTTCAGTTAAAGCCCATTCAAAGACACCACGTGCTTATTGAGTTAAAATTTATTTTGTTTATTTAACCTGGACAGTTGCGAGGTAGAAGAGGTCGTTTTATATACTCTATTTCGTCGAAACCACTGCGTGTACCCAGTTCAAACTTCGCAAATGAATCGATAAATATTTAATTGCAAAGTATATTTTTTTCCTGAAAATTTTCCTTATAAAGAAATATCTGGATCCAAAACTCTTTGGAACCAGGTATATTCCAAAAATCTAATTTTCATTAAAAATATGCAAGGAATATCAAAATTATAAAAATTATAAAAATGTCATTCCTCAATATTCAGATGCGTCACATGAACATAACAGAGTATAAATTTTCATGTTATATGTAACTTTTATCAGGTGTTAACCACGAGTTACACATTGCAATCGACATTTTTATCTTTTCTAAACGAAAGTTCATATTCTATTGTTTAAATAACACCGGATTTCAGACTGGCAAAAAAGTCCCAGATTTAAAATAGGACATTTTTAAGTTTGTTGTTGGTGATATCGTTGTTCTGAAACCTCAAATCTTCCACTATAGATTATTGAAGATAGGATACAATGTCGACTGAAGTAAGTAAGAACCGTCTGTCTAAAAAAAAATAATCCAAAGACAATGGCAACATCTGAAACACAAAGACACGAAGACAACACAAAAAAGTAAAAAGGAAACACAAATATAGATGAACAACATGGATCCATATATTAAGATCAGATACACCGGAAGAGTACGCATCTTCGGCTTTTCATGAAACAACCGCTGTGTCGAACATGTTAACACTGGTAGTAAAGTCAAATCCGGTAGGGGGTAAAAGAAATATTAAGTTTTTTAAGGGAATGATCTGTTGCCATATGGAAAACTTATATCCCTTGGCAATCCACAAGGCCGTGTTTTCTCAAGTGATGACTTCAAATGATTGAAAACATATTCTTATTTAAGTAGCCGATTTGTAAACAGCTTAAGTGACAATAGCTTTGAACGAAAACGGAATTTATCAATTCAAGCGGACTACGCTATTGGTTAAAACTCAAGGCTAATGCATAAAGATTTCTGTGCCACACAAATGCGAAAAATTATTATTAGGGACATCGATTAAGTGAAAAACTGTCAACGTCTATACCTGTCAAAGATATGTTATTTACTGGCATTGTGTAATGTTCACCTTCTTGGTAACGACCACTTCATCACTTCAAGTTTTATTTTTTTTTTTCAAAATGCTGTTCTTGATCCTAATTCAGTAAATATGTAGTTGCTCAGGACTGTTTTGCTTGTCACGGACAAAGAGATTGCATCCGATTTCGAAAGACATCTCCCACTTGTCATTGTTTTAAGATTAAAATATTGAAATATAGGTATTTGCTAAGGATGTTTAAAACACAAAATAATGTTGCTAGGACATTGGCGTTTGTCTTTGGCCCAATTTTTTGGGATATTTTATGACTTTTTTTTCTAATGAAGATTTAAAAGATTTGATAATTCTGGGATGTAAACAGAAGGTCTTACATTTGACCTCAAAAACGTTTTGGTCATAGGATTAAAACCAATGTTTAAAAACGTTTACAAGATGTAGACGTTGATGAGATACGCATTTTCTCCAATACATTTCACCGTCTGTTCTAGAGTACCGGTTTTGTAGTTTTGTTCAAAATGAAAACTCAAATTTAACTATGACTAAGCTCTTAATTCATGACATTTGACTTTCGGCTCAAACGTTACGTCTCTTTTTACTATTAAAGAACATTTTTTAATTGCTTGGGAACAAACACAACAACATTTTTGTCACGTAATACTTGTTTTAATCTACATTCCGACCTGAATTGTATATGGTTGCTAAGGACGTTTATAACATATTGCGTTGTTTCTAATGGCATTGACACATTTTGCATTTTGTGCTGCAAATCTTTTCCTATTTGCATTTTTTTTTTAATCTTAAAAGCTTTTTAGGTATAAGCAAAAACCTCGAAAGATATTGGCCATAGATCCAAAACCAATGGTCAAATTATTTTAAACCAAAACATTTTAACTTAGGCCTTTGATCAAATACACATTTAGGAGCTATTATTAAGAGTTTTGGAGTTTTAAGGCATGCTAATTATGATCTCGGCTAATTACCTTGAATAATTGATCACTTTCTGGTTACTTAAATGCATTTTTTATCTGTTAATGTTAAAAGTTAAAAATCAAACATAGTTTCTTGAGTACTTTAAGTGTAGGATTTCTCTGTGGAGACATCATAGAATTTTGTTCAAGTGTAACAAATGGGGTCAATAACAAAATTTATGAATAGAATAGTCAACAGCCGAAATCCAAGGGACAAAGAGACACAACAGGTTCGAAAATGTAGCGCTCTCCATTTTTCACATTTCTGATACAGACCTCGTTAGCAATATATAACGGTCTCTAAGTTATTCTACTTGCAAGGTTAAAGGCCACCAAGAAAGGCGACTGATGACCATTGACCTTGGCAGTTGAAAATGTACAATTTTTCACCTATGAACAAGACTTACGGCGTTCGAGGAAAAAAAATAGACAACTTGAAATCCTAAAGAATATCATGAAGAAAGCATTGTGTACTGTTTTGGTCTAAATCCCCGGCATAATGAAAGGAGGAGTTTCCTTTCACACTTTATCAGCTGTATGTTAAAATTTTTGAGGTTATCTACTAACAATGTTTTTAATCCGTTACTCTATTACTAAAAATGTTTTTGATCATAGGGTTAATTTAGAAGAAGTTTTGCAACTATCTGTTATTAAAACAATTTCATGAAGATAATCAAAACATTTCCCCACAGAAAGCTGCAGAAGGATAAGAAAAAAAAAACTAGATTTGCAATTGCAAGCAATAGCTGATGTCGACCCATATGACCAAGTCGATGATTCCATCTTGTTTGTAGTGTCAGAATCTATCTAGAAATCAATTTTCGTTGAAATCGGACAATGTTGAAATTTTTACGTATTTTGGCGGCCATCTTGAATGTGGAGGACATTTTGCAATTTTTTCGCATGAATTCCTTCCTCTCATCTTATTAAACATTAATACACAATATGTAAAAAATCTGGCATTCAGTTACTGATTTATTGAAACCTCAATAGTTGACGTAAAATGGCGGCCATCTTGAAAATGGCAGCCATTTTGAAAATTGTTGTTAGTGCATGCGCATCTTCTCTTGTGCTAAGTTTGAATGAATTCTGTCCAGGCATCTTTGAGAAAATAGCCGGACAAAAATCATTGGAAGAAAATAAAAGAGAAAAGCAATAATAATACTAGATTTGCAATTAGAAGGAATAGCTGATGTCGCCCCTGGCAACCAATTCGATGCTTCCATCTTGTTCGCAGCGTCAAAGTCTACCTAGAAATAATTTTTCGTTGAAATCAGACAACATTGAAATTTTGACGTATTTTGGCAGCCATCTTGGAAATGGCGGCCATTTTGAATTTTTTTTTCGTAGCCTGCACTCCGCGTTATAATGATCTAATTACCTGCCAGGTTTCATTTGCTTACATCAAACTGTTCTCTCAAAATTAACCGGACAAGAAAGTGTGGAAGAACAATGATAATAACTAGATTTGCAATTGCAAGGAATAGCTGATGTCGCCCTTGACAGCCAATTCAATGATTCCAGCTTGTTCGCAGCATCAAAATCTACCTAGAAATCAATTTTTGTTGAAATCGAACTAAATTGAAATTTTTTACGTATTTTGGCGGCCATCTTGAAAAATGGCAGTCATTTTGAAAAAAAAATTTTTTGCGAAAATTCCTACCTTTCATTTCACTGAACATTTACACAAAATATGAAAAATTTCTGAAATGCTGATCATGAGATATCAGATCTTCAATTTTGTAACGTGAAATAGCGGCCATCCTGGAAATGGCGGCCATTTTGAAAATTTTGGCCGGCGCATGCACATCTTCTCATGGAAGTCCAACTTTGTGCCAAGTATGATTTAATTCTGTCCAGGTATCTTTGAGAATATACGCGGACAAAATCCGCGGAAGAAAGAAAGAATAATGAAAAATAATAACAAAGAAACAGACCAAAAACAATATGTCGTCCCGACTACGTCTGGGGCGACATTACTAGATTTGCAATTGCAAGCAATAGATGATGTCGCCCCTGACAGCCAATTCGATTGTTCCATCTTGTACGCAGTGTCAAAATCTGCCTACAAATCAATTTTCGTTGAAATCTGACAAAGTGGAAATTTTTACGTATTTTGGACGGCCATCTTGGAAATAGCGGCCTTTTAAAAAAGAAAATTGCATTCATTTCTTCCTCTCATCTTATTGAACATTAATACAAAATATGATCAATTTCTGCAAAGTGGTTCCTGAGATATTGAAGAAAGTTGGAGTTTTTTACGTATCTTTTTAATGCCTTTTGGCTGCCATTTTAAAAATGGCAGCCATTTCGAAAAACTTTTTTGCATGAATTCCTTCCTTTCATTTTCTTCAACATTTAAACAAAGTATGATTAATTTCTGCAAGCGAGTTCCCGAGATATTGAATCCTCAATTTTTAAACGTAAAATGACGGCCATCTTGAAAACGGCAGCCATTTTGAAATTTTTTTCGTTAAATGCACATCTCCTTATGGTGATCAAACTTTTTCCAAATAAGAATGACTTCTGTCGAGGCATCTCTGAGAAAATAGCCGGACAGAGTTGAAATGTAGACGTATTTTTGCGGCCATCTTGGAAACGGCAGCCATTTTGAAAAATTTGGTCAGTGAATACACTTCCCCTTACAGTGATCTAACTTTGTGCCAAATATGAATAAGTTCTGTCAAAGCATCTCTGAGAAAACAGCTTGACAAAAATAGGTGGAAGAAATAATAAAAATAATACTAACTAGATTTGCAATTGCAAGCAATAGCTGATGTCACCGATGGCAGCCAATTCGATGCTTCCATCTTGTTCGCAGCGTCAAAATCTATCTAGAAATCAATTTTCGTTGAAATCAGACAACGTTGAAATTTTGACGTATTTTGGCGGCCATTTTGAAAAAATTTTTTCGTAGCCTGCACTCCGCGTTATGGTGATCTAACTTCCTGCCAAGTTTCATTTCATTACATCAAACCGTTCTTTCAAAATAGTCTGGACAAGAATGTGTGGAAGAACAATAATAACAACAAAAAAATAATAACAAAGAATAAGAAAATAAAGAATCAGAACAATTACAGTATGTCACCCCGACATTCGTCTTGGGCAAAATAATAACAAAGAAATGGAGGATAAACAAATAATCGTCCCGACTACGTCTGGGGCGACATAATAACAAAGAAACGGACCAAAAACAATATGTCGTCCCGACTACGTCTGGACCACATAATGAAGAATAAGAAGAAACAGAACAATAACAATATGTCGCCCCAACTACGTCTGGGACGACATAAGAAGATTTGCAACTGCAAGCAATAGCTGATGTCTTCCCTGTCAGCCAATCTTGTTCGCAGCGTCAAAATCTACCTAGAAATCAATTTTCGTTCAATTCAGGCAAAGTTGAAATTTTAACGTATTTTGGCCGCCATCTTAGATTGGCGGCCATTTGTGTGTGTGTGTGTTCATGTGTGTGTGATGCCCATCTTCTTTTGGTGATCCAACTTTTTGTCATATATCAATGAATTGTGTCAAGGCATGTTTGAGATTTTGTCCTTTTTATTTAAATCGGACAAATTAAAAGTGTCTACGTAACTTGGCAGCGACATTGAAAATGGCTGCCATTTTGAATTTCTTTTTTGGTTGCATGCACATCTCCTTAAGGTGACCCATCTTTGTACCAAATATGAATGAATTCTGTCAATGAATCTTTGAGAAAAAGCCTGGACAAATATAGGTGGAAGAAAGAAAGGAAGAAAGCGTATTATAATAACTAGATTTGCAACTGCAAGCAGTAGCCGATGTCCCCCCTGACAGCCAATTCGATGATTCCAGCTTGTTCGCAGCATCAAAATCTACCTAGAAATCAATTTTCGTTGAAATCCAAAAAAGTTGAAATTTTGACGTATTTTGGAAATGGCAGCCATTTTGAAAAAAAATCCTTTCATGCACCCCTCCAGATAGTTATCCAACTTTGTACTAAATATGACTGAATTCTGTCCAAGCATGATTGAGAAAATTTAAATTTTCGATGAAATTGGACGAATTTCGATTTTTTTGTATTTTGGTAGCCATCTTGAAAATGGCGGCCACTTTGAATAAAATTTCTCTTGCATGCACCCCTCCAAATAGCGCTCTAACTTTGTACCAAATATGAATGATTCCTGTCTAGACATCATTGAGATATAAGCCGTACAAAAAGAGGTGGAAGAAAGAAAGAAAGCATAATAATTAAAATTTATAACTGTAATAAAAAAAGTTTCCCAAACGAACTCCCAAATCAGAAATCCAGGCTACAAATCACTTCCACACATCGTTGGCAACCTGTATTTAGAATTTCATTCAATTCTCAGCACTTTCAATTTTCCCGCGTTTTTTTCTGTTTCCATGGCAACAGATACCATTTTGAAGTCTTGGACACCGGAAACGTTTTCCCCTTGTTCTTAGCAACCTACCTCTTAATTTTCATCCAATTCTGAGCACTTTGATTTTTCCGCCTTTTTTTGTCGTTTCCATTGCAACCGGTGCCATATTAAAGTCTTGGACATCGTAAACCTTTCCCCATGCCCTATAAGCAACCTTTCTGTAAATGTTCATCCAATTCTGAGCATTTTGATTTTCCCGCCTTTTTTTGTCGTTTCCATGGCAACCAGTGCCATATTGACGTCTTGGACATCGGAAACTTTTCCCCCATGTCCTAAGCAACCATCTGTAAATTTTCATCCAATTTGAGCATTTTGATTTTCCCGCCTTTTCTGGCGTTTCCATGGCAACCGGTGCCATATTGAAGTCTTGGACATCGGAAATCTTTTCCCCATGTCCTAAGCAACCTTTCTGTAAATTTTCATTCAATTCTGACCACTTTGATTTTCCTGCCTTTTTTGCCGTTTCCATGGCAACCAGTGTCATTTTCAAAATGTTTTGTTGGTGCATGAACATTTTCTCATAGTGGTGCAACTTTGTGCCAAGTATCAATGAGTTCTGTTGAAGCATCTCAGAGAAAATCACCAGACAAAAATAGGTGGAAGAAAGAAACAATAACAAGTTATAACTGTGTTCGCAGGCGAAACACAAAAGTCTCCCAAACGAACTCCCATATCGGATTTCTGGTCAGTATAACACCCCTATAATAAAAAAATTAGCAGGAGTTCCCCTTATAATTTACTGTAAACATATAGTTGAAATAAAAAAATAAAACACAGCAGAAAACACGTTTTTCTCATAATTATAGATTTTAGGCTAGGTTTCCATGGCAACCAAATGCTCCATTATCAATAACAATGAATTTCATGCCTTGTTTAAAAAAAATGGGCAGGGGTTCCCTTTATAACCTAAATAATACATATAGCTGTAAGTTGAATACAATTATCAATACATATAGCCGTAATGAAAATACCCATTACAGTGGAACCTCCGAATACCGGCCTCCGTCGGGACCAAAGAAATCGGCCGGTTTTACGAGGTTCCGGTTTTCGGAGGTTCCGAAATCCGGTCTTTAAATTCCGAACTCTAATACCGGACATGTTATATATGATATTCAAGGTCAGTTTAGGCTGTGACTTAACTATTTCAGAATATTTCCCTGCGTTATTGTAAATTTAAATCAATATTGTCGGTAATCTGTTCAAATACAGTTATTTATCAATCAAGATGGCGAGAGATTTCTGACAAATTTAATGGACTTGGTCGATTTCATTGTCCGCGGAAAAAATCGTCCGGTTTTCAGAGTTCTATTTAAGAAGAAAATATAGGTTTGGGACCGATCTATATGGCCGGAATTCGGAATTCAGGGGGGGGGGGGACGGTTTTCAGAGGAATTTTTTACTTATTTATATAGGCAAAAATTCCGGACCGAAACATATCGTTCGGTATATAGAGGAATCCGGTTTTCAGAGGGGCCGGTTTTCAGGAGTTCCACTGTATCAATAATAAAGTTTTCTCAAAATTTTAATTTTGTGTATGGTTTCCATGGCAACCAAATACTCCAATATTCATAACAATGAATTTCATACCTTGTTTCAAAAAGAAATTTGGACAGGGGTTCCCTTAATAACCTTGATAATACATATAGCTGTAATGAAAATACCCATTATCAATAATAAATGCGTTTCTCAAAATTTCAATTTTTTGTATGGTTTCCATGGCAACGGTTCTAATTTTGAAATTTTTATTCCTGTGGGACCCTTTTTTACATGACAAATATCTCTTCTATGAAATTTCATGGAGTTACAGTTACTAATTTCCAAGATACAGTGAAAAGATGGTGGAAAAAATTCAAAATTTCATGTTCCCATAGGGTTAACATGGAGGACCTAATCCCTATTTCAGCCCCCAAAATGTGCCCTTAATGGACCCCAATCCGAAATTGTTTTAAATCTTGCACAACTAGATATATGGGGCTAACATCATACAAAGTTTCAAAGCTCTAGGTGAAATGGTCTCTGAGATCTTCTTCGGACAAGTTCATCAGGACGACAATAAAGAAAGAAGAATAATTACTAGATTTGCAATTGCAAGCAATAGATGATGTCGCCCCTGGCAGCCAATTCGATTATTTCATCTTGTTCGCAGCGTCAAAATCTGCCTAGAAATCAATTTTCGTTGAAATTGGACAAAGTTGAAATTTTGACGTATTTTGGAGACCATCTTGGAAATGTCGGCCATTTTGAAAAACAAATTGTTGAACACCCATCTTCTTATGGTGATTCAACTTTTTGCCAAATATCAGTCCAGGCATGTTTCAGATTTTATGATTTTCATGGAAATCTAAAAAAATTCAAAACGTTGACGTAATTTGGGCGCCATCTGGAAAAAGGCAGCCATTTTGGAAAATTTTTTGGTGGAGGTACAACTTCATAAAGTGATCTTACTTTGTACCAAATATGAATGAATTCTGTCCATGCATCTCTGAGAACAAAGCCGGACAAAAATCATTGGAAGAAAGAAAGAATAATAATTACTAGATTTGCAATTGCAAGCAATAGCTGATGTCGCCCCAGACGTCCAAGTCGATGTTTCCATCTTTATTCGCATCGTCACAATCTACCTAGAAATCAATTTTCAATGAAATCGGACAAAGATGAAAATTTTTTCATATGTCAGAAATCAAGGCTACAAATCACTTCCACACATCGCTGGCAACCTGTCTGTAGAATTTCATTCAATTCTGAGCACTTTCAATTTTCCCGCCTTTTTTCCTGTTTCCATGGCAACGGATGTCATTTTGAAGTCTTGGACACCGGAAACGTTTTCCCCATATTCTTAGCAACCTTCCTCTTAATTTTCATCCAATTCTGAGTATTTTGATTCTCCCGCCTTTTTTGTCGTTTCCATCTCAACCGGTGCCATATTGAAGTCTTGGACATCGGAAACCTTTCCCCAATGTCCTAAGCAACCTTTCTGTAAATTTTCATTCAATTCTGAGCATTTTGATTTTCCCGCCTTTTTTGCCATTTCCATGACAACCAGTGCCATATTGAAGTCTTGGACATCGGCAAAGTTTCCCCCATGTCCTAAGCAACCTTTCTGTAAATTTTCATTCAATTCTGAGCACTTTGATTTTCCCGCCTTTTTTGCCATTTCCATGGCAACTGGTGCCATTTTGAAAATTTTTGTTGGTGCATGCACATCTCCTAATGGTGATACAGCTTTGTGCCAAATATGAATGAATTCTGTCAAGGCATCTTTGAGATTTTATTATTTTCATTGAAATCCGAAAAATTTCAATTGTTGACGTAACTTGGCCGCCATCTTGAAAATGGCAGCCATTTTGAAAAAAAAAAATGTCGAGGTATAACTTCATAAGGTGATCCAACTTTGTACCAAATATGAATGAATTCTGTCCGGGCAGCATTGAGAACTGGCGTGGACAAAAAGAGGTGGAAGAAAGAAACAAAAAGCGTAATAATAACAAAGAAATGGACCAAAAACAATGTGTCGTCCCGACTACGTCTGGGGCGATATAATAATAGAGAAACGGACAAAGAACAATATGTCGTCCCGACTTTGTGTGGGGTGACATAATAAGAAACGCAACAAAAACAATGCTTAATGCATAAAAATAAAGAAACTGGCAAAGAACAATATGTCCTCCCGACTACGTCTGGGGCGACATAATAACAAAGAAACGGACCAAAAACAATATGTCGTACCGACTACGTCTGGAGCAACATAATAAAACCACAATAGTTCATATGACCATTGCAAACTCGTACTCGCGTCATCCAGGCGTGTACTTTGCTGGAAAATGATAAAAGATGAAAAAAAAATACATATTTGACTTTTTAAACTGCAATATGTGTGGTTCTTAAGACTTAACACTTAAGACTTGGTTTCGGTTTAATATCATCATCGAAATGCTACTTTAGAAACTCCTAGTTGAAATATATATGGTTGCCAGGAAAATTTATTACAAATATCGTGAGGGATCTTGACAATTTTTACACTTAAAGGGGGTAGACCTGGGTTAACCTGAACATTTTCGCCCGTATTAGTGTTTTTTTTTTCTATATTTACAATACATATATTGTACACGTTCATATATACTTTAAACAATTTCAACAATTTAGTCGGTTGTGGTCTTTGCCACCAGAGTCTATGTAGGCATAAAACTTACGTCACACTTCATATTTCTATAATACTTTAATAATAATGCCCCATCTTCACCAAAGTACAAGTACACAGGAATCAAACAATAACTTTAACATATATGATATATTTAAGCCCTAATAAAAAACTCAAATTTTTGGCAAAGACTCTAATGACCTTCATTGATATATGTTTTCAAATTACAATTCTCGTGTGACTACAGTTTATACAGTGGAACTCCCGAACACCGGCCCCTCTAAATACCGGATCCCTCTGAAAACCGAACAATATGTTTTGGTCCAGAATATTAACCTATATAAATTTCCTCGGAAAACCGGCCCCTCTGGATTCCGAATTCCGGCAATATAGATTCGTCCTAAACGGATATTTTCTTCTAAAATTCAACTCTGAAAATCGGACGAAAATTTTCACGGACAAAAAAAATCGACCAAATCTATTCAACAAGTCACATTTCTCTTGCCATCATCATTGATCAATAACTGCATTTGAAAATATTACTTAAAATTTGGTTGAAATTTACAAGAATGCAGGAAAAATATACTGAAATAATTAACTCACATCCTACACTGACCTTACAGATCATAAGATCATATGTTACACTTTCTGTATAAGTGTTCGGATTGAAAAGACCGGACTTTGGAATCTCCGAAAACCGGCCGATTTCCTTGGTCCCGACAGAGGCCAGTTTTAGGCATAAAACTTACTTCACGCTTCACATTTCCATAATACTTTAATAATAATGCCTCAATATAGAGAAAAAATAAAAGTAACTGAAAACATTCAAAGCACGAAAATTGAATACACATTATCCAATATATATTAAAAACAATGAATAAAGTATATTACAAGAAAGAGACAAATTTTCAAATCACAGCAACACTAAATCTACTTAAAATCAAGCCCTTGATATTTTCAATACCATCAGTATAGTCTGAAGGGGCTACTAGATATACATAGTGATTGAAGAAGACTTCTTTGGTCTCCCATCTACATAAATACATAGCAGTCTCTGGCTGACAACTCTCCCAATAGCAGCATTAGCTGCTATAGGTCTGAAACATTTTGCAGTGTACGCTTACCACCTAAATCAACTAAAGTTATTGATTCACTAAGAATTCTTGATACATTATCAGCTTTATTGTATAATAAGGTTTGTTCAAAGACAAAAATACAGGACCTGACCTTCTTGTAAAATTTCTTGATCTTAACATATAAACTTTTAAAGCACATTTTTTTTAGTCTTAGAATGCTGGAATGCGCACCTCAAACCCAGTTCTTGCATTTTTGACACCGAAAAAAGTAAAAGTAACTGCACTACTCATGGAAGTGTGAACATTGTCTCTTGACAAAAACAGGCTTCATGGTGGCTACCTGTATTGTGTTTTATTCGTATGTTTTATACGATATGGAAACAGGACAGATAAAGGGGGAAGTCTGGGTACACCGATTTTATTTAGAAACTGTCAATTAAAATTAAAGTTTAAAATTATGGAGTTTCTCCCACTCGCATAGCTCTGGTCTTAGCTGATTTGGCTTTACTAATTAGATCCTATTGGTCATTCGTCTTCTTTCGGCTTTTACACATATCTCGGTATATGGATATTTGATCTGCACTGAAGAAACACGAGTTGTGGAAATGCGCATATGCAGAAACTAAATTCACAGTAACGTCGGCATTTTGTTATTAATCATCCAGTCTTGTATTCGAGTATCTTAATCAGTTAAAACTGCGCAAACTAGTCGTGCCATACTGTACGGATTGCTGTGTTCGGTCTCTTCATAATGGATTTCTGTTGAAACGTTTTCATTTGATATTTTAACCAGTATATCTAAGAAAGGAGCTCTATGATACTACAGTCCATTGTAAATTTTATGGATTGATGTAAGGAATTCAATAATTTACTAGTATTTAACTTTGTAAGATCAACTTTTGATTAAGTCCACATAATAAAACAATAGTCAAGATATAGTCTCCTTTCTCAAAACGTATCTTTTCTTTCATTGTATAACATTTTTTTCCAGATATCTTATATCAAGGTTTGCGTAGCTGGATGCAACTTTTGTACCAATTGTTGTTCCCTCAAATCGGCGATAAATCAATTCATCGAAGTAAAAATGTTTCCATACTATAAAATCGGTTTTGAATCTATTGCACATCTTTATTTATCCATGTAGGATGTTAATTGCACTTCTGCACTAAAAACGGATGTTTTTATTTAAATGCAGAGAATACGTACAGAATATGGTAATAATGTAGAGTGATATTACTCTTGCAGGTATTCTTTATAATAAAAATACGATGATTTAACTGACTATTATTCATACGTATGATGTATATAACCTTCATTCCACGATCTATCGATAGGGTGAGTAGTTATTTCAGATTGTAGACTTGTAGATTGCAGATTCTTTTGACAAGGTTACTGATTTCACTATTACTAATTTCCCTTCCTTGACGGCGACATTTCTCTAGCTCCATCCTATTGGGTCTATATTTCTCAATTAGTACGATTCGCACGCGTTTGTTCTACTCTTGACTATTTTAATGAACATAACCTTACTATCACTGCCAAACTTACAACAAGGTTACATTTTTCATAAGTTGTTTCATAAGATGTCTTTTTCAGTTTCACTGGAGTTCACACTGTGAGCGCCTTTGTTCTGAATGTTGTGGTTTCTGGTTCTGTCCTTTGTGTTTGTCTGGTGTCATTGTTTTTGTGTCTAACGTCATTGTTTTCTGTGTTCTCGTTTTTGCCCTGGACTTCGATTTTTGTGAATTTCACCCTTTTGTTCCTTCGGTATTCTACTGCCGTTGTTTTTCTAAATAGCCCTTTTCAAAAAGTGTTGTTATCTTTTCCTGGATTTGAACGCTCCCATCAAATGGAGGTACAAACACTCTTCGCTTCCGGTTATCACTTGTACGGTTGGCTAATAATACAAAACTAAAACCCCGAATACATTTTAATTCTAACAAAAATTAGTGCAGTGTCACAGTAGACAATGACATGGTAATCTAAATATGAACAGTTTTATGAACTGTGTTCAGAATGACTAAAACTTGTTGTGTTTGGTTGATAACCGGAACTATTTATTTGTATTTAAATGCCGAAACCGAAGGGCGGGCCAAATGATTTTTTGAAAAGGCCTATATGGCGTTACTCGCAAACAGCTTATTACTTTGGGCATTTCTAATCCTCGTTTTTATGGAAATGTTGTTAAAAATGTCAAAAACTGATTAAAGATCCAGAAAAGCTGGGACGTAACTTACACGTAAGTTCAGACGTAATAGGGGATATCGACAAGATACTCTGCTTGCATCCGTTAAATTAGCTTTGAGATCTAGTCACATCAAATTTTTACATACATACTGGCATCTCACTGATACTGCTGATGTCTACTAAAAAATATGATGATTCTTGATCAAACCCTTCCGGAAGTTTTTGGTTTGATTTTTCTTCCATAGTGCGACAGAGTTTTACCAGCAGACTAGGCTCCTTGAGCTAGCCGACAGATAAGCGGCGAGCACCCCTTAAACCATCTTTCAAAATTACAGATTGTCATATTCTTACCGTATGTTTATAATAATAAAGGGAAACGGGACAGAATAATGGGAGATTTGGGTACCCCAAAACTGGTTTAACCTTACCGCTGGCTTTTGCTAGTGCCGGTTCAAAGTCCGGCTGTCCCGAGTTCCTATCGTTATTAACGTCTGTCAGTTGTCGTATTTGTGTTTTTCCTGTTTAGTTCCTAGCTAGCTGCTTGTGGCGTGTAATTTTAATTTTCAGCAATTGTAAATATTTCCTGTTGTCCCTTTTATTTGATTTGTATTTCTTTCGAAATTATGTCATTAATTTACTTTTTTATACCTGTCGTGTTGATATTGGTCAACAATAAAAAGGCATTTATTCAATATATACTAATATATATAATACAATGGCATAAAACACAGTAAGGACTATGTACTCTATGCCTGTACGTCTGTTTTCATATAAATTCCCCAGTTTTAGTACAAATTAACATAGATATTAACTTTTTTAATATCAGGGGTATTTGTCTAGTTTTGGACAAAATGCCTCATCTTATGTACGCCATATAAAAATAATGTAATTTAAGTTATCTGTATTTGGTAATTAAGGTTATCAAATATGTCCAAAGTCTCTACTTTGTTTATTGATATTGTGCACTACAGTTAGCAGTAAATATCGTTTGATTAGGCCTTGGAAAATTTTGGTTTGAAGTCAGGTAATTTTTTTCTGTATTTTTATGGTTGTTATTATTATGACCGATCTGAAGAGTGAATGGTACAATGCTACTTATAACAAAACAGCAAAAATATAATGTTGCCCAATAATCTAAATTTCTTCCTAAGATGGACACAGGAATATAGATGTTAAAAAATGGATAACATCAAACACATACAATGACTGAAAATTATAATCACATGCAACAATCTGCAAGGGAACTACACGGGAAAAACACGCACAGTGGGGAGCAGACATAACCTCTCATAAAGTTAACTTGAAGCAGTCATAAAAGCTGCTCTTAGTTAACTTAGAACAGGTATCAAGTCTGCTCTAGAACAGCTCTAAGTCTGCTCTAGAATCCTGACCGCTCTGACTAGACATGGTCATCGCTACAATCCCGGCCGTTCTGGTCAGAGCCATGACTGCTCTGACCTGTTCTACCCATGACCGTTCTACCTAAGTCTGTTCTGGCCATGACCGTTCTACATAAGTCTGTTCTGGCCATGACTGCTCTCAGCTGACCTTTTCTAGCTATGACCGCTCTCATACCAGCTCTTGTCACAGCCCTTGTAAATATTCATAACGTGTCCCATATTTCATATATATCAAGTTAAGTTATATTATAAAAACAAAATTAAATGAAAATAAGATTTATGAAATAAATTATTCGGATATAAAATTGCATTTTGTCCGTAAGTGCTGTTATTCGCGTATAATTATTTCAATGTATTTACTTGTGTTTATCCAGGTAAATTAAAAATGTAAGAGTTATTTCCCTTTTCGTGATATACCTGAAAACTGAATTGCAAAAAATTTTCCGTAAATATTATTATAAATAAAAAAAATCGTTAATTTAATTATAGGAAAATGTCAATCATTATCAGATTACGTTAACTGAAACAAATAATTATTTAAAACATCGTAAAATAAGGGGATTATTTCTGGTTTTTTTTTATTTCGGACTCAAGAAAAAAAAAGAAAAACTGACACAATCCAATTTCATATCCAGTAAAAATTCTAGGACCAAAACAGCTATGCACAGAGCAGACTTGGGAAAAACGGTCATGGCCAGAGCGGACTTAGATAGAACAGTCATGTCCAGAGCAGACTTAGATAGAACGATCATGACCAGAACTGTCCGTTCTTAGACATCAATTTTGATATAACGAATGGTAAATTAAACACTAAAATTTATGATAAAAGGGACGATTTTTCTTTTCCCATAGTTAATTATCCATTTCTGGACGGTGATGTTCCATTAGCGCCATCATATGGTGTTTACATATCTCAACTTGTTCGATTTGCTCGAGTATGTAATAAAGTTTGCGATTTTAATGAACGGAATCTTTTCATAACTGAAAAACTATTACATCCAGGTTTTCGTTATCATAAACTAGTTAAAACCTTTACTAAATTTTATCATCGATATAAAGACTTAGTTCATAAAAGTAAAAAATACTTACACTCGCCTAACAAACTTATAAAACCTTTAAATCGTCTAATTCATAAGGGTTATAATTACGGTATTGTCGTCAAGTCATTACGTATGGCCTTCTTTGGTATTAACATTGATTTTTTGATAGGGTCTTTGCATTTTAACTAAACACATTCTAAATTTCTAAAATCAGTATTGCATGGACACGGGTTATGTATTCCGGTATATACATGAAATCATTATGCTAAACTCCTCACAGGAAGGGATCTTGATGGAAGCTGTATACTGAGGGTACATAACTTAATTTGTCAGTTGGTAATGGGTCTGGAGCTGGCATGTCAGTTAACTGCTAGTAGTCTCTTGTGATTTCATGTTTATGTCCGTATATTTAGTTCTTTCAGTTTCATTTTTCACAGTTGACTCAGTCCTGTTGCCAACTGAATTTTACTGTTGTTACGATCGTTTTTTTATTTATCACATTGGCTATAGGGGGAAGGTTTGGGCCCAATAAAACTAGTTTAACCCCGCCGCAGCAGGTTTGCGCCTGTCCTAAGTCAGGAAATTTATTAAGCC
>MJUU01009810.1:39756-53320 GCA_002080025.1 Modiolus philippinarum
CATATTCTATTTTATCATATGTTCAGTAATAAATACAGACGTTTTGAATATGTGATACAGTGCATGACTTTCATTCCGTATTCACGCAATGACGTCATACCGTTTATCGCATACTGTTTATCGCATGGCTTACCTTTTATCACACACCCTTTATCGCATGGCTAGCCCTGTATCATACCCTTTTTCCAAAAACATTTTTTAAAATCAATTCGGCTTATTTATTAAAAAAGTTGGGGCTTAAAAATTTTTTGGGGGTAAATAATTTTGGGGGGTAACAAAATTTGTTTGGGGTGAATTTTTTTTTTGTGGGGATCAGTTAAAAAAAATCTAGCAAATCTTTTTCCTTTACATGTTAGATTTTATTCCAACTACATCCAGTCCTTTCCGCTCATTTTGAAATTTTCTTCTTCAAAAATATATGATAAACTGTATAATACATAGCAACATCCGTATCACATGGCGTATCATCCGTCGACCAATATCATCCCTCGGGCCATAGGCCCTCGGGCTGATATTGGTAACTCGGGTTGATATGGCATGTGATACTGATTTTGCCATGTATTATTCCCTATATATTGATAAAACAAAAATAATGATCAGTAATGTTTAGCCCCAACCCGTAAAAAAAGCGGCTTCAACTCCAATCACCCCAAACGCTCTTCATACAACCAAAAATAAATGTAGAAAGCAGATGATTATTTGAAATAAGATTAAGTAATAATTAAAAAAAAGAATCAAATAATATTTAAATAAATAATTTTTTGTAAATATATATATATAAAATGTTAGAAAAGTCCACACAAGTATGAATATAGGAAAAATAAACAAATAGAAAATGCACTATAGTCTTTATGAAAACTATTCCACAGTATAAATTGCACAAAACATATAAAAATTCCTCATAACGTTCCTACCGGTTTCACCCTTGCGGGGATATTCATGGCTAACGGAATTTTTATATGTTTTGTGCAATTTATACTGTGGAATAGTTTTCATAAAGACTATAGTGCATTTTCTATTTGTTTATTTTTCCTATATTCATACTTGTGTGGACTTTTCTAACATTTTATATATATATATTTACAAAAAATTATTTATTTAAATATTATTTGATTCTTTTTTTTAATTATTACTTAATCTTATTTCAAATAATCATCTGCTTTCTACATTTATTTTTGGTTGTATGAAGAGCGTTTGGGGTGATTGGAGTTGAAGCCGCTTTTTTTACGGGTTGGGGCTAAACATTACTGATCATTATTTTTGTTTTATCAATATATAGGGAATAATACATGGCAAAATCAGTATCACATGCCATATCAACCCGAGTTACCAATATCAGCCCGAGGGCCTATGGCCCGAGGGATGATATTGGTCGACGGATGATACGCCATGTGATACGGATGTTGCTATGTATTATACAGTTTATCATATATTTTTGAAGAAGAAAATTTCAAAATGAGCGGAAAGGACTGGATGTAGTTGGAATAAAATCTAACATGTAAAGGAAAAAGATTTGCTAGATTTTTTTTAACTGATCCCCACAAAAAAAAAATTCACCCCAAACAAATTTTGTTACCCCCCAAAATTATTTACCCCCAAAAAATTTTTAAGCCCCAACTTTTTTAATAAATAAGCCGAATTGATTTTAAAAAATGTTTTTGGAAAAAGGGTATGATACAGGGCTAGCCATGCGATAAAGGGTGTGTGATAAAAGGTAAGCCATGCGATAAACAGTATGCGATAAACGGTATGACGTCATTGCGTGAATACGGAATGAAAGTCATGCACTGTATCACATATTCAAAACGTCTGTATTTATTACTGAACATATGATAAAATAGAATATGGGTCGGAAGATGGGAGAGAATTGGTGTCATATGGTATTTTGAACCCCATGGAAAATTGACCCCGGGGTCAATTTTTATCCATGGAATATTGAACCCCTCATGGAAAAGTTAAACCCCCTCTGTATGGTTTTTTGAACCCCATAGAATATTGAACCCCTAGTGGTGATTTACAGTATAATTTGTAGAAATGACATATTTTATGTCAGATAGATACTTTAGAAGGGGGTTCAAAATTCCATGGTAGGGTTGTCAAAATACAATGGTTGACCAAACTTCACAATTTCAGATGGTGGTTCAAAATTAAATATCAGAATACCATGGCAGGATAATTAATTTATATCTTTCATATACAACTGACATATTATGAAAGGGGGTTCAAAAACCATGGTAGGGGGTCAAAATACCATATTTGATGAAACTTTACAATTTTCAGATGGGAGTACAAAATTCCATGATTGGGGGTCAGAAAAACATAGCCAGATATAGAATCAATGTCTTTAATGTACAGTTTTATGTTTTAAAAGGGGGTTCAAAATACAATGGTTGTGGTCAAAATACCATGGATAACCAAACCTTACAATTTTAGATTGGGTTTAAAAAACAAGATAGGGGTCAGAACACAAATGGAGGATAAATAGTTTATATCTTTTACATACAATTGAAATATTATGATAGGGGGTTCAAAATCCCATGGTAAGGGGGATAAATATAGCATGGTTGACGAAATGTCACAATTTTCAAATAGGGGTGCTAAATTCCATGATTAGGGGTCAGAATAACATGGCAAGATATAGAATCAATGTCTTTAATGTACATTTATATGTTTTGAAAGGGGTTTAAAAATGCGATTGTAGTGAGGTCAAAATATCATGACTCCAAACCGCAGAATTTTTAGATGGTGGTTAAAAATTCCATAAAAGCTTCTCAGAAATACCATGCCAATACAGAGAATTAATATCTGAACATACAGTTTACATGTTTTGAAAGTGGATTCAAAATCCCATGATAGGGGGATCAAAATAAAATGATTGACTAAACGTCACAGTTCTCAGTTTGGGGTACAAAATTTCATAATTGTGGGTCAGAATAACATTTCAAGATTTATAATACATCGGCAAACGAATACCGAACCAAGAAACGGAAAGAGGAAATTCTAAAATCATAAATCCAACATCATGGCAACTCACAGCAACAAGAATTGAGACAGTATGACAAAGACAAAACAATAAACAAAAATGAACAAGAACGCCACAAAACTAGAGCACTTGTAGTGTGAACCCCTATAAAAACTGAGGTATCATCAGGTGCTCCGGAAGGGTAAGCATGATCTGCTCCACGCGTGGCACCCGTCACACTGCCAGTGAAAAGTCCGGTTTTGTCACAGTCGGTGTTAGTCAGTCTTTATGGGCAGAATTTATGTCTGTAATTTGCATTTATGTTTTGAAAAGAGGGGTTCAAAATACTATGGTAAGGGGTCAAAATACCATGACTAACCAAACCTCACAATTTTTAGATGGGGTTAAAAATTCCACGAAAGGGGGTCAGAATACCATGGCAGGACAGAGAATTAATATCTCTACATACAGTTTGCATGTCTTGAAAGGGGTGTTCAAAATCCCATGGTAGGGAGGTCAAAATATCATGGTTAATTAAAAGTCACAATTTTAAGATGGGGTGCAAAATTCCATGATTGGGGGTCAGAATAACATGACAAGATATAAAATTGATGTCTTTAACGTACATTTAATGCTTTGAAAGGGGGTCAAAATTCCATGGTAGGGTGTCAAAATACCATGGTTGACGAAACTTCACAATTCTCAGATGGAGGTGCCAAAATTCCATGATTGAGGGTCAGAATACCATGCCGGTATATAGAATTAATGTCTTTAACGTACTTTTACACATGGACATAAATACAAATTGAATTAAAATTGCGCACGTTAAGGGTGTGTTGCTGAAAGGGCAATAATGAGAGCGATAACAAAATGGCAATTGAGGTGGACAGGGGAAAGAAGTACAAAATACTTTAAAGAAATTATATAAGAAATTATCTTGAAAAGAAAGTGAGAACCGAACCGTCAGTCAAAAGAACGAAGAATCCATGGACAAAGGCAACATCGGAAACACTAAGAAACAAGGACACCACTTAAGTACAGGACAAAAAAAGAAAAATGAAGACACACATACAGATGAACAACACGGACCCAATAAAAACCATGGGTGAGATCAGGTGTACCGGTAGAGTAAGCATCTCCCGCTTCTTATAAGACACCCGCCGTGTTGAACATGTCAACTCCGGTAATAAGGTCAAGGGTCATTCCTACTTAAACCTTGGATGATGGAGAAATTATTACGGGTCAAGCTATGATCAGTGCAAAACAAAAATTATATAGATAAATATATATACCTCTCGAAAAATAACTATATCTGATATACTTAAGGAAAATGTCTTTCCAGAGAAAATCTTTTTATGAAAATCTTGAACAATGAGTAAAGACAAGATCTGGAGGGTGAAATTTCAATTGTGGAACTACAGATAGCTTTATAAGTATGAGAAATTGTAAATCCCCAGGATTGGATGGATTCAAAACTGAATTCTATAAGTTTTTCTGGCATAAGTTTAAGTTCATTCAAATGGGTATTTCAAACAGGTAATTTATCAATAGAGTAGGTGCAAGTAGTGTTAACTCCCTTACCAAAAGAAGGAAAACCAAAGTAGATTATACAATAATTTCAACATCTATTAAATAAATAACGAAAGTTTTGGATTATTTGCAAAGTGAAACTCAGATTGGTTTTATGAAAGGTAGATATATAGGTAAATGTAGAAGATTGTTATATGATTTGATAGAAAAGTCAAGGGAAGAAGAGATACCTGGTTTGATTGTTTTATCGGACTTCGAAAAGCTTTTGATTTTCTTGAATGGAATTTAATTGAGGAATTATTAAAATTTAAGTTTTGGTAATACAATTATTAACTAGTTTAAAAATTTTGTAAACATTTAAAGAGTTGTATAAAAAACAGTTTTTTTTACCATAGAAAGAGGGGTTTCCAAAATGATCCTTTGTTCCCGTATCTGTTTATTCTTTTGAAGCCTTTTAAATTATTTTGCTTTTGTGATGTTATGAGGTAGAAATAACCAATAAATTATTGTTAATTGAAGTCAGCAAAATATAACAACTTTGGCTCAAATTAACTTTTTAATTAGACGAAAAATAATTATTTTACAAATTGAATATATAGTATAAAACTTATCTAACAATAATGATGTCCAAGTAAATATCCAGATTAATAATTCACTGAAGTCCACCAATAAATGTTCAGAAGAATATTCAAACTGACTGACTTTGCCCTTTATTGCTACCTTATATTTATACATACAATCTATCTAGAAAATTCTTTAACAAGATGCTTCCAGAAAACTCTCAATCAACTGACAATCACTTCACGGTCTTTATGGTCTTCCAAACGTTTAGATTTTATCTGCACTGAAGAGACATAAGTTGTCGAAATGCGCATATGCAGAAAATAAATTCACAGTAACTTCGGTATTTAGTTATTTGTTACCACTGGGTCGATGCCTCTGCTGGTGGACTGTTAGTCCCCGAGGGCATTCTGCAGCCCAGTAGTCAGTACTTCGGTGCTGACCCGAAAGCCGATTCTATTTGAAACCTTGCAATATCTAAATTTTTGTAAATTGTGTTGAAAACTAAGGAGTATCTCCCTCATGCACAGCTCTGTCCTTAGCTGATTTTGGCTTTACATTTAGATCATATTGGTTGTTTGTTCTCTATCAGTTTTTGAACATCTTTGAGATTATGGTCTTCCAAACGTTTAGATTTTATCTGCACTGAAGAGACATAAGTTGTCGAAATGCGCATATGCAGAAAATAAATTCACAGTAACTTCGGTATTTAGTTATTCACTAATCTAAATTTAAATTCTAGAAATTTCTACATGTTCTAAGGTGTAATAACCTTGACCATTGTTTATTGTAAACAAGTAACATAACTAGGCCAAACAAAATACATACTATTAAGGCTTTACAACATAAAAACAATGAATACAATGCACTTTTAAAATATCTACAATATTCATTTACCTATAACAGTGAACTTTTGGTAGACCATAGAAATAACTTATTTTGATTTGAAAGTTACACAGGTTCATATATCTGCTTGACCCCGTCATATATCAATCTGCTTACTTCAAATATGCTACAAAAATGCAAGGAAAAAATTTTAAATTCCACGAGTTCATTTGGAAATTCCAAAATTTAATTTGGAACATTTCGACTTCTACAGTAGAAATTTCCATGATTAAAGCTAAAAAACACCCAAGATTAAAGTTCAAAATTCCGTGATTTGAGTTGAATTTTTTTTAGAGTAAGTTGGAATTTCTTACATTAAGGTTGACATATTAAGACCCTAATACCCTTCCGTAAAAAGCTTATGGAGAACAAAAACACCAATGCGATCAAAATTGAAAGCAAAATCAAACAAGGAAGCTGTAAAAGAAAGATTTGACTGTTGTCTATATCAGGCTCTCTTTATTTTTTTAATATTCATTTGAAGAAAGAATTTATATTACTGAAGCAATATCGTCTTACACTTCCTAGTCAATGGTAACTGGGGACAGTGGACTGTTTGGTTATGTTCAGTATCATGTGGCAGAGGAATTAGGACCAGACAAAGATACTGTAATGATCCACCTGCAGCAAACAATGGGTTTGAATGTCAAGGAACCTCTCAAGAATTAAAAGAATGTTCAAGAATTTCATGTCCAGGTAATATGTTTTTCATTTTAAAATATCAAATTGGCCCTCGTTGTGATTAAAATACTTATGTTTAGTGCATTTGGCCCGAGAACACTGTTTAAGTTCCGTCCTTTATTAAGGGTTTTCGGCAAACTGGGTTTTTAGTGTCACTTCATCAAAGCTAGTCTAGTACATCGAATAGACTTTCAAAAGAATTAAAATATAGATATCGATTAAAAAAAAGCTTGCAGTCTTTTGATTCATTGAAATTATATAGATGAGTCACCCATCCGTCATCGAACAGTCAAAAGTAAAGTCAGATCATGATTCAAAATTCATCAGAAAAAACCATTTGTCATCTCACATCCGTTAAGAATCACTGTTTATCAATCAGAACTTGTATGTACACATCATCCGTCATTCAACATACCTTTGTTCATTTCAGTTTTATTTAAATGTAATACTTTTGTAAAAAGAGGTGGGCGAATACCCATGAAAAGGGCAGAAAAGAAAAAACAATCTGGAATAAGTAATAAACATTAATAAAAAATCTAAATTATACTTTGAAATAAAATTTGAAAAGAATTTAAAATTTTTCGAATATATGTAATGAGAATTTATACGAACATTAATTCAACGAACGATGCTAAGAATGTTTTCGAAATGAAAAAAATGATTCATTGAATCAAAAATAATTTAGCATATCAAAATAATCCGCCTGGCTTAGACGCGTGATCCAGGCGTTATTTTCATTCTGACCAGGTGTATCATTCATTCTGCTTCAAAAGTGCTTCAAAAGTGAACCTCTTTTCAAAGTAACACATTAAGATAGGAAACTGTACGTATAATTTAGATTAGCTGTATATAAAACTAGACAAAAAAATTTCAGGCATTAAAATAATCAGGCATAAATATATAATCCTGCGTTAATTTCGTGCTCAAGCATGTTCACTGACTTGTAAAATTCAAAATCCACCTGATTTGTCTGTTTGTCTCATAGACTTCGTCTCTTGACCACTCTGTTCGGTAATTTTGTTATTATCCCTATTTGGAATTAATAAGTATAATTGTAAAAATGTACATACAAGCATGTTTCTTTATAACTTACTGTAAATTCAGTTTCTGTATATGCGCATTTCGACAACTTATGTCTCTTCGGAGCAGATCAAATCAAATATCTGAAAAACCATGAACCGAAATATGTAAAACCTGCGAGAGAACAAATTACCAACAGGATTTTAAAAAGGAAGCCAAAATCAGTTCAGGACAGAGCTATGCATGAGGAAGATACTCCTTAGGTTTTAACAAAATTTTCTTAAAATTTAGATATTGCATTGTTTCAAATAAAATTGGTTTTCGGGCCAGCACCGAAGTACTGGCTACTAGGTTGGTGAATACCCTCGAGAACTAACAGTCCATCAGCATATGCATGGGCCCAATTGTAATAAATAACAAAACAATAAACGAATAAAAAACATTTTTAAATATAACCAATTATTCTTAAGGAATTTTTTTATCAATAATTGAGTATTCTGATTAATGTTAACAGTCTTAGATGAAATTTCACTAAAAATTAATTGTGAATTCTTATTCAGTCGGTAAATGAATATTTCTTCACAAATACTATTATTTCACATGTCAAAATGTAAGTTACGGATCCTAAATAACTAAATACTAAGTTAAGGTAGTTAGACACTAATATTTACATCCATGAGATTTTATTATAAATTGGCACAACTGAAGGCCCATCCTATACACTTAAAATCCGCAATAAAAAGTATGGGTCATCATTCTTGCTTTTCCTAGAATCTAGGTCCAGGTTTGTGCATTTTGGACATTTTTCACATAAATTTACATAGAAAGTACGGGGAAAATATGGAAAGGTAATCTTTATCTCAACATAAATTAAGCTTTTGTCCATGAGAATTTTATGTACCTTTTTAATAGATCGTTTATAATCTCAACCACAGGAAAAGGCGAAAAATGTACAGGTCACCATGCTTTTAACGGAGATATTTTACAAAGTTATCGTAATGAACATTATTTACGCGAAAAGGGAGCTAATTTGAGGCAAAGTAGATGAAATATGACGTTTCACCTTAGTCAAACAATTATGATGTCACAAAAGAAAATCTGCGAAATGACTGTTCCGGCCAAAAAATCAAACCATCAGTATTCGACCCTATATTTTTCAAATGTACGATTGAATTGCGCAGCGCAACAGGGTCTATCTACCTTAATATTAGCCCTTTCTGATCACCAATACAACAGGACGCACAGATTCGCCTTCTTAACACATCTGGTGCAGTTAGGAAAACGTAAACCCCAAATTTGTAATTTCTCGTGATCCCCTCGATGCATTTCTGATAAAGCGAAAGAATGAAAAATAATTAATTATATTAAAAACACAAAATCGAAAATGCACAATCTATTAAGGATTCATAATTAAACACAAAAATACATTCGAGTCCAAAAAAACATCACATTTTTCGTCTCCTACCGGTTTAACTGCTATTCTATCAGATATTCATGGAGTAAACTGGCGACGTTGTTAGTAGATACATAACGTCACTAATAAAAGTGAAAGTAGCACTACTTCGGCGTTGCTAAATATATATACAAACGTAAAAAATAACAAATAAAATAGGAACAAATGTACGTATAAATTACGTATTCAGTTTAGGTTTATACTTCATGATTGTTTAACTGTTCTTGTTCCGTTATGCCGTCGGAAAATTTATACATTGGAAATATTTTAAATCTTCCTTTTCCGCATTTATCTAAATGTTCGGTAAGAGGTATTTGGCGTGTTGTCGGATCTCTTATCTGTTGACGATGTACGGTCATTCGCTTACGTAATGTCATTCCGGTTTCACCGATATAATTTTCACCGCAGCCAACACAGGTCATAAAATATATTAAATTTTCAGACGCACAAGAAAAAATGTTTTTAACTTTGAATTCCTCTCCAGTTTTGAAAACAAAAGTTTCTCTTTCAATTAACGCTGAACAGATACCACAATTAGTGCGGTTACATTTTTTAAATGTTTCTTGAGATACAGAAGCTGTTTCAAATTGTGCTGATGTTAACACTTTTTTTTTATGATTTCGGTTGTTTTTTACTTTTAATCACATCAAACGATTCTAATACTTCTTTCCTTCTTTTGTCTTGCTTAAATACGGGAAAGTTTTGAAAAATTGTGTTGAAAACTTCTGGATGTTGAAACAAATACAATGACATCCTGATTATCTTCTTTTGGTCGATTTTGTCTTACCTCGTGTATATTCATCGAAGTAGCCTTTGTTATTCCCATATCTATCACAGACTCCGGATAGTTTCGATGTAATAACAATTCCTTAAGTTCCCCCAGTCTTTAATCCAATATTTTCTTGTCGGATATGACAGTGCAAAGTCTCCTGGCTAAATTATAAGGAATATTCAGCCTAGTGTGCTTAGGGTGACATGAAATAAACTGTAGGTATTGTTTTGTATCAGTGGGTTTGTAATAGATGTCCGTTTTTATACGATTTTGTTTTCTTTTATGACCAAGATATCAAGGAACGGAAGGCTTTCTTCACTGTACTCAATGGTAAATTGAATATGTTCGTTTATTGTATTTAACATATGGAATTCTTTCAGTTTTTCTAGAGTATATTTCCATAAGATAAAACAATCATTTAAATATCTTTTCCAATAATATTTGTTTTTAATAAAGTGAAAAATTGAGACTCCAAATTTTTGAAGCACTTGTCCATACATCTTTATTTCTAGATACCCCATGACCAGATTTGCGTATGTTGGGGCTACGTTAGTTCCCAGGGCCGTTCCAGATATTTGTCGGACGCATTTGGAATCAAACATAAAATAGTTATTCTCTAAAATAAATTTTAATCCGTATAATATTATTTCTTTATTAGTTTTTTTCCGGCAGTTCTTGTGTATAATTATCTACCCAGTATTCGATTGTTTCTAATCCAAATCCAAAGTTATTTGGAATATTCGTGTACAGATTCACTACATCAAAAGATGCTATTAGTGTATTTTCACTCACAAAACTCGGAAGATGATTCAACATATCCATGTCATCTCTAACAAAACTTTCAACATGTTTTAGAAATGATTTCAGTAAAATATCAATAAAGTTGCTCAGTCCGTGTGTTTCACACGCTGACCCTGCAATTATTGGTCCCAATTTAAGATCTTGCGGTGAAGGATGTAAACGCAAATGGTTGACGATTTTGAACATTTTTCAGTGATAATTTTTTCTTCTGCATATGGCCATTTCAACAACAATATGTCTTATCAGTGCAAATTATATCATAACAATTGGAAAACCGAATAAAAAACGAAAGATTTTCAAAATATTGAAATAGCCCACATCTAGATGGGGCGCTCAGCATAGATCGATCCATAACATACCATAAAAACGAAGCACAAATAAGATGTTGGGTCTTCATGAGTTCTCACTCTAATTCTTATTTTAAAGTAAAACAAGTCCTATGGATTCTCTTAAACAAAGTGAAAGAGAATACAGACTGTTAGTTAAATGAATAAATAAGCTGTCTATAAATTCAGTCAAAGTGGAAACTTGCCCATCTTCCCGGATTTGCGAATATTTACACTAATGCAGGGCCTGAAACTTTAAATATAGCGGTCCATGGTAGGAACCCAACGGGGTTAGAATTAGAGACATGAATATCGAGATTGCCTTCCCACCGAGGGATTTGGCTGCTCTTCGAATGCACAAATATTATAGACAGATTACACTGCTCCCGCCATCTCTGTGTGAGTCCAAAGGAATGTAAAATATAAAGAACTGCATATTTATTTGACTAGTAATACGAGACTGAAGTATATTAATTAACCGAAATTTGAACATGGCAGTATGGAACACCATGACTGTCTTACGTAGTTTATAATCATTTTACGGGGAACAAATTTTATTATGTTGTGTAGTCATTTTATCATGTTATGTAGTAACTTTATTTTGTTATGTAGTAACTTTATTATGTTTTTTAGTCAGTTTATTGTGTTATGTAGAAACTTTATTGTGTTATGTAGTAACTTTATTATCTTATTTAGTAACTTCAAAATGCTCTGTAGTTACTTTATTATGTTATGTAGTCAATTTATTGTGTTATGTAGAAACTTTATTACGTTGTGCTGGTACTTTATTGTGTTATATTATTTACTTTATTATGTTATGAAGGAATGTTATTGTATTATGATGTTACTTTTTTATGTTATGTGGTAACCTTAACTTTATTTTGTTATGTAGTAATTTTATTATGTTATGTTGAAACTTTATTTTGTTATGTTGTTAATTTATTATGTTATGCAGTTACTTTACTGTCTTATGTAGGATCTATATTATGTTATGTATTAACTTAATTATGTTATGTTGTTACTTGTTATGTTATGTGGTTACCTTATTATGTTGTATAGTAACTTTATTATGTTATGTGGTTACCTTATTATATTGAGTAGTAAATTAATTATGTTATGTAGTGACTTTATTATGTTATGTGCTTACCTTATCATATTGAGTAGTAACTTCATTATGTTGTGTAGTTAGTTTATTACGATGTAGTGAGCATATTCATGCCGAACCAAAAAACGGATGTCCTATATATCACGTGACATATAATCGGGTGTCAGTTTCTAAAGTGAAGGGTGTCATAAAGGAAATCGGAATGGGGACTTGTAAGAAACATTTGCTGCGGACAAATGCATTAAATTTAGCATTTGTTAGTTACTGACCAATTCAGAGTTCATAAGATTGGGACTTACAAAGATTAGGGAAAGGGTTAGGTCACTTGGCCCTCTAAAAGCAAAAAGGTGTTTATCATACGTGTCACATGTATTGCTTATGTTTTGATATCTTTTGAATACTTTGTTTTCACTTGGTTAGTATTAATTTATTTATTTAAGGTCAAGATACAGGCATAAAAAGCCACATTGTGGCTTTAAAACTTCATAGTACGAGAGGCCTGTAACGGCATGAAGGAACGTAACTTTTTACTCGAGTTGCCTCCCGTAAACCATAGATTGAAATGGGCAACAAGGACCCGTTTCACAGGAAAAATGTGAATTTGGGGGCAAATTTATTCTAGCAAGAATAACCACATTAAAACACCTTTTCCGAAAATCTATCTTGAGATATCTATGTTAAACACGGAATTTGAAAACGAAACCGACTGTACTTTGATTGGTGTCTTCTATCACGTCCGTACGTGTAAATGGATTCTACCTAATTTAAATATAGAATCAATTTGTCGATGTAAATGATATAGTAAAATATTTTCACAAGGAAAATGTGTCCAAACGAAATAGCTCCTAAGAAGATAGTTCCAGACATAACATTTACCAGGCATATTGTTCTGGGGATAACATTTCCCATAATTTACTTCTGTCCAATTCTATAAAGTTTTTTTTAAGACTGTAACATTGTCGTAGGGCATATTTATCACTTACAAAATGTCATCCACAATTTCAATTTATACAACTTTATGAGCATTCTGTGAAAATTTCATTAAATCCCATCTATTTTGATTCATTCATTCATGGTCAAACCTTACTAATGTTGAACCTGTGAAAACTTCAGAAGGGTTCAGTTGCTCGCCAAACTTTTACTCACTTATATCTTAAAAAAAAGAGATCATCAATCTATCATTTTTTTTTNGGGGGGGGGGGGGGGCTTGAATTACTCCTTTTAAAATATACTGACAAAATATCATTTACCTGAAATTCTTTTTATTTTCGAATTGAGGATCAAACCTCCTTAATGTAAAATAATACAATTTTAACCCCCCCCAAAATGTTACCATCACACCTGACTTGCAATATTGCAGCAGACTAGGATAATCCTAGGAACAGAGAGAGAAGTCTGAAAGTTGTAGTAATTCGAATGTCTTATTTAGCCAGGACTTAGGTGCCGGGCCGAAAACCGATTCTTCCTT
>MJUU01009810.1:62529-95389 GCA_002080025.1 Modiolus philippinarum
TTTAATGTCCGATTGTCATCTTTTTCTACAATACCCGCATTAGTAATTTCCAAATCCAAGCCAAGAAAGGAAGCCAAGTCCGGTCTACAAATGACCCACTTACAGATAGCATACAAAAGAAACAGTGGAATGTGTATAATCTATTTAACGGAAGACCGATATTGCCAAAAGACAAGAATAATGTACGTCAATCATCTTTGTTAAAAAATGCCCAATAAATGCATATGATATTATATATTTCTCGTGTTTACACATTGCCTATTGAGATGAAATTTACTTAAATCATTTATTATTTTATAGCTTGGCCATTGCGCTACTTTTGAGGCATAAGCCTACTGTTCAGTTGTTCAGTTGTGGTAACCTCGTTTATATTTACTCTCTATATTTTAGTTAAATATTCAATAGAAATGAGTTTTTTCATTGAAGTTGACAACTTTGACGTTCCCCACAGAGAAAACTAACTCGGTGACTCCCATATTTTCTACACCTTATATCGTTTTTTAAACAAAATCTTTGGATCTATGGATCCAGTAAGACTGAAGATATAATGCAAACAGCAACAAATTTGTACATTAAATCTTGATTTCAAAGTATATTTTATTTATTTTTGATGGTTCAAAGGTCATTTATCAGACAGTTGTTCAATGAAAAAGAATTCGGTGACCCCCATTTTTATTACAATTATTGATGTCTTATACTTATATTTAACTCTGTGCAAAACTAAGAAAAAATCTACGGATTGATTGCATCCTATCCTTTCACCTTAACGCCTTTCTTTAATGAAATTCTGATCGAGTGGTATCTTACAAATTAGCTTAAATTGCGTTGTAAGCCCCCCCCCCTCCATTTCAATTCCCCGAACTCCCATGATGCAAGGAGTATTTCCATACAAATTAATAGGGTTTCAACTGGTGTTATCATATAATTGAAATTTCAAACTCCATACCTTCTCATGTATCAACTTAAACATGCTACCATTTCTGAAGTGAAATGTTCAGGTGATAAGCTAAGTTAGGGTGTCAGCGTTACTTGTGTCAGCGTTTATGTCGAGAATAGGTAAGTGTCCTGCTGTTTGAGTTACAGAACGTTACATTTGACCCCAAAGCATTTCTTACGATTTTTCAGAGAGTAAAGAAAAATTATAATGCCAAGGAAATGACAATTCATCGTAAAAACTGAACCTTTGCTATGTCTCTAATAGTATTAAGATAATAATCAACAGAATAATGTACAACAAACGTGCGCGTATTCAGAAAATAAATTAACAGTAACTTCGGTATTTTATTGTTTATAAACACATATGTGTACAAAAATATACAACAATTATCATATAAAAAATTTACAATAAAAAAGTAAAAGAATATGTCACACACCGTTTAACCACTTTTTTTTTTCATTTTGGGGAAAATCTGCATGATATGGTCAAATACTGATGACACCAATACGAGACTTGTATCATCTTCGCTAGCTAAGGGTTACAATCCGCGGAAGATGGACTTGGATAAACGAAGATAATTAAAAGAAAACTAAATAAACATAAAATGAGAGAATGTGTTAAAAATGTATATCCGATGATAACAAGAAAAATCTACCTATACCAACGGTTTAGGAAAGAAGAGTTCAAGTATAATTGGTTTAATCCGGTTGAATATTGTTTAGGCTGGTTGTGAAAAAAAGTTATTTTAAGTAACATTGGATAATGTTTTGTCCCTGTTTAGAGTAATGTTTAGGTACGATTTTTGATATTTGAACATTTACCTTTACCTAAACATTACCCTGGTTGTGGGGGGGGGGGGGGTCACTTAACATATATTTTAGTACAGGTGTGCGGACAGGAAAATTTAAACTCACCCTATTCATATATTTTGCCAAGGTGAAAAGGGAGACCCTTTCATATATTTTATGAAATTCTGCGACCTATTCATATAGTTTTGAAAAGTGTAGAGATCATATTGATAATGTCATTTTGCTTATCTGAAGATTAATTTTGCGGTTATATATTGGATGTTGAAATTTGCAACCTTATGATATGTCCGAAGTGGAAATTCAGGCCTATTTATATATTTCTTCTGATATTTCTCAATCTTCACTGTGTATGGCTGCGAGTGGTGATATAATCCGACTTCAGCGCAACAACGGCTCATTTCAATATCTAATTTTTTGTAAATTTTGGAGAAAACTAAGGAGTATCTCCCTCATGCAAAGCTCTGCCGCTGCAAAAAATATTAGCAATAAACACATAAAGCACCAACATAACATAATAGAGATTCTACACAACACAATAATCTGACTTCATAACAAAATAAAGTAACGACATAACATTTTTCAAATTCCTACACAACACAATAAAGTACCAACATAACGTGATAAAGTTTCTACATATCATAATGAAGTTTTTACATAACATAATACACTAAATACTTAAAATAATGAGGTCAACAATGCACAGGGCATAATAAACTGACTATATAACATAATAATGTAACTACATAACATTTTAAAGTTAATACATAACACAATAAAGTACTAACATAACGTAATAAAGTTTTTACATAACACAATAAACTGACTACATAACTTTATAAAGTAACTCTATAACATAACAAAGTTACTACATAACATAATAAAGTTACTACATAACATCATAAAGTTACTACACAACATAATAAATTTACTTCATAACATGATAAAGTTATTACACACCATACTGAAGTTACTACATAACATAATAAAGTTACTGCATAACATGATAAAATGACTACATAACATAATAAAGTTAGTACCAAGTAAAATGGTTATACACTACGTAAGATAGTCATGGCGTTCCATATGGCAGTGGTGGTCCAGTGGTAGCGTACCACTGGACCACTGACCAGTGGTAGCGTACCAGACTTTTAAACCCGTAGAACCTTGACAGAGGGGGTTCGAATCCCACTTGAATCAACAAAAATTTAATATTTAATATTAAAAGACTCAGACCCTGAATCTGAATTGATAAAAACAGATGAAAAATTCATCTCAGGCAGATGGTTCAAGCCAAAATGATTATTTTCATTGCAAATTTTTTCAATCAAGTACCCAAAATTGCAGTTAATTTATTTTCTGCATATGGCCATTTCAACAACAATATGTCTCATCAGTGCAGATTATATCAAAACAATTGGAAAACCGAATAAAAAACGAAAGATTTTCAAAACATTGAAATAGCCCACATTTAGATGGGGCGCTCAGCATAGATCGATCCATAACATACCATAAAAACGAAGCACAAATAAGATGTTGGGTTTTCATCGGTACTCACTCTAATTCTTATTTCAAAGCAAAACAAGTCCCATGGATTCTCTTAAACAAAGTGAAAGAGAATGCAGACTGTTAGTTAAATGAATAAATAAGCTGTCTATAAATTCAGTCAACGTGGAAACTTGCCCATCTCCCCGGATTTGCGAATATTTACGCTAATGCAGGGCCTAAAAATTTGAATATAACGGTCTATGGTAGGAACCCAACGGGGTTAGAATTAGAGACATGAATATCGAGATTGCCTTCCCACCGAGGGATTTGGCTGCTCTTCGAATGCACAGATATTATAGACAGATTACACTGCTCCCGCCATCTCTGTGTGAGTCCAAAGGGATGTAAAATATAAAGAACTACATATTTATTTTTACTCGTAATACGAGACTTAAGTATATTAATTAACTGAAATTTGAACATGGCAGTGGTGGTCCAGTGGTAACCTACCAGACTTTTAAACCCGTAGAACCTTGACAGAGGTGGTTCGAATCCCACTGGAATCAACAAAAATTTAATATTAAAAGACTCAGACTCTGAATCTGAATTGATAAAAACAGATGAAAAATTCATCTCAGGCAGATGGTTCAAGCCAAAATGAATATTTTCATTGTATTTTTTTTTCAATCAAGTACCCAAAATTGCAGATGAATGTTGCATCTGTTTGCAACAAGTTTGTGAATAACCCAAGCTGCAGTAATGAATTTTAGATGTAAAAGTCAATAAATCAATGAAATATCAATGTTTGTCAATGCTAAAAAAAGGTAAAATTTGATGTTATGTTTTTCATTCCGAAAACCCTCAAAACTTGACCAAGTATATTAAGCACCAGAGATTCTTTAAAGTAAAAGAATGCAAGTCGGGTAGGAAAAAATATATAATAATCGTCTGAGGGGCCTGACGAACCTGGACATCTTACTGAAAACTCTTGATAAGCATAATTTGCTTATACAAGCCCTTAAAAATTATATATTCGTCTAAGGTAAGGGGCAAACAGAACGCCAGTAACGGATACACCATTCCTCTGCAGAACTTGCATGCTAATGTAAGATTGACAATCAAAGCTAAAACATCGCAAACTTCCCTGATTGGAATAAACAATCATGTGAATTTAGATACTGCATATAGCTATTTCAACAACTTATGTCTCATCAGTGCAATTCATATCAAAACCTTTGGAAAATAATGATAGGGATTTAACGTGTAATCTCATCAATAGATCATGTGAAAATGACAACCGTTCACCTATACAATCACAATCAATCCAGGTAAAATCAGTTTGTCGCACCTTGTACCACACCAGTTAGGCAGACCGAACAAACGACCCTAACTTTAAGTACATAAAAATAAACTCTGTGATGTAAGTCGCGGTAGCCCAATGGGTAAGGGGTCCGCACAGAGAGACTGGGGTCGAAGGTTCAATTCCCATACGGGGCATTGACAAAAGTGCCAAAGTTACATATTAAATATCCCCTCCTCGACTCGACTCGAAATGAAATAAAATAAAATACGACACGTAATATTTTTGTGAATGACCCAAGCTGCAGTAATATATTTTAGATGTAAAGAAACATATATATATAAAGAAACCAACTGACTTAAAAATTTTCTATTTGTTATCTTCTTCGAAAGTTAAGGTATATAGAAATAGGGTTGTCCATCCTTTTATTCGTCTTTCTTCGGTACGTCCGTCCGTTACAAAGCAGGGTACCTATCGCTGATCCGCTACTTCTGAACTACTCAATAGATTTTGTTAAAACTTTAACAGTCTTTTTTATAAGAATTTTATTTGATTGATTTTTCAAGATTTTCCAATAGCAAAAACCTTAGCCATCACATAAGAAGTGGTTATCAATCTCTTATCCTCTACTTTAACAAAGTCTTATTGACAAAGTGTAGATGTGCACGTTCTATTTCGGAATTTGATTTGATTGAATTTTGATGTTATCCCATACCAAAGCATGAAATTAGGCATTACATTACAAGGTGGTACCAATTTCTTATCCGCTACTCCCTCTTGACCACTGAATATATACTACTCAAAAAGAGAGCGATATACCGATTTTATCAAGAGTAATATTTTACTTTCTAGCAGAAAAATCATAACTCGGAGACAAAATGTAATTTTTGTACATATGAATTAACATTATGCCTAAAAATGTCTTATATAATTTCTGAACCATCTGCGGTCACGGTCAAGATCACTATCCGGAATTTCTGTTTCAGACGTAAATAGTGAGATTGTCATCATTTTTTTTATCAAACAATCAAATTTTCGAACCATCATCCATCAGTTAACGGCAAACTCGAACATTGGGCGGAAAACTACCATTCAGAATTTCAATCATATCCGTTTCGGAATTGATTTAAAAATTGAATAAACAAAATGCGTTTTGGTGTTGAATACATTAATACACAAAAATAAAAACTTTTAATTGCGAAATACAAAAAATTACAAAAATAACTGTATCGTTTCTTTTGTTGAGTAGTATATTTTCATAAAACTTTAACACAGTATTTGTGATATAATGTAGATATTCAACTTCAATTTTAGAATATGATTTGATGGATTATTAATTTCTGGAATCAAAAAGGGGAATGGGGTATATATCAGTGAGCTTTGCTAACAGTTTTTCTTGTTCAATGAATTTATCTGCAGTACTGTTAAACCACTTGGTTATACAATGCACAGATTATTGTTCATTGTAGAGAATGAATACGTGCCTTGCTCATGTACTTCTTGCAAAGACCCGTAATTTTAGTCTCCGTGCCAAAACCAGTTGGATTACGCATCAATATTTCTTAGGGGTTAATGTATTTTAGCGATTCATGAAAAGAAATCGCTTCAATAAGAATTGACTATTTGACAAATTTCTGGTATATTGCAAAATCCAAACGTAATGTAAATTTTCGACACAATATAAAACTACAATCTAGTAATGAATTTACTCAAAATTAAGGCTTATAAAGTCTTAAGCTCTATCAGACTTATAAGTCAGCTTTTTAAGTCGTCGAGGATTCATTACAATGGTTACCATGTGCTTTGTGGATAAATTTTTTTGTGCACATGTTAGCTTTTAAATATCAGTAAAATACATGACTGCCAGTACCAAGTAAGACTATCCCGAGTTCCTATCGTTGTATACGTTTCTCCTTTGTCTTTTTGTTGTTTTCTTGTGCGGTTCCCTGGTAGATTGTAGCATGGAATTGTTGTTTTCGGCCATAATGGGCGTTTCCTATTATCTTTGCTAAATTAATCCCAATTAAGATAACAGTAAACAGTAAAGAATGCCACAATTTACAAGTAAACTGCACCAGAAAGACACAAATGAAAGACAAGACACAAAGCTAAATAACGATAATCCGGGATAGCCGGACTCTGTATAGGCACTAGCAAAAGCCAGTGGTGGTGTTGAACCGGTTTATGGGTACCCCAATACCCCTTTTCGCTATCCCGTTTCCCTATAGTATAATAAATATACGAACAAAACTAAATAAAGGTAAACTACTAACTCTTTGACCACTATGGTAGTTAAGAAATGACAATTCTGCCGCAAGACCATTTTCAAGCAGAAATCCTGCATAAAATCCGGGTCCCCCGGTCCGGGATGCAAATAGGTATTGAGCGAGTATTTTCTGCTGAAAATTGCTGGGAGGCAAGGTACCTGGGGCATGCAGGATCTTTTCCGATGGGGAAATACCTTTTCGGAAAAAAAATTCTTGCGTAATTCTTGTTGAATTATCTCCCCTGATTTTCGGGTGGGGTGTGGGGGGAATAGCATTATTGCAAATTTATCACGCCAGAGACTAAGGAAGGGAGAAAGAACCTGCCAGATTTCCTGAAATATGCCCTTGATGAGATTTCAATAATTATCTCCGGGGTCCGAAGGTATGCAGAGGTAAAATTTGCAAATTATCTCGGCCATATGCAAATTTCCCCGACCTTCCCTAACCATTTACTTGAATCACGTAATATAAATACCGGTCGAAAATCTATAATTAGTAACACTATCGAGAAAAATCACCAGACTACCTTTAAAATTTTCTAAATTTGAATAGTATAAATAAAATCATGCCATCCGAGATAATCATGGATAGCATTGAAAATTCCGTCTGCGAAGATAGCAGACCAAATTCATCACCCGAAATGCAGAAATCTGCAATACTCAACTGAAAAGGAAGAAGGGTCAACTTTGCAAGGGCAAACCAGGGAAAGATTAACTTTGCAGGAGGCATACCCAGCGGCGAGACGACGCCGATCAGCCGATGGGAGGGAAATTTAGGGTGGCCGAGACCATGGGGAGACTTAGGAAAATCGCCAAGGAGGAAAGGTGAAGGGATATAGCAGGAAAAATAAGATGGATTTGGTGCGGCTCATTGAATCGGCGACCGACCGAAAATTCAAGCGCCGGGAAGTATTCACCATGACGCAGCTCAAGGCGATAGCGAGGCGGAGGGGGATCACCAATATCTCCCGGCTGAAGAAAGATCAGGTGGCCTAGAAGGTGAAGTAGAGCATTGAAGAAGCCGCAGACCATATCGAGGTTGTGGATAAGCGGGAGGCTGTGGGTGGGGTATTTGGCGCGGTGACCATCAAGCCAAAGACGCAACAGGACGTGGAGACTTTCATCAAGCTAAGCTAGGGGAAAATCCAAAGCACGATTTCGTAGGGACTGGCGGAAAAGAAGGGGTTGAAAGCGGAAATAATCCTCCGCGTGGAAATGGTGAAGATCAGCCCGACGACCCGCGAGAATATGTACGCCAACCCAAAATTCCGGTCGGCCTTGATGGTAATCACCGAGTTGGCAGATTTAGACGAAGTGATAGCGGGGATGGAGGATAAGGTCATTGAGAGCCTGGCAACTTTCCAGGCTGGGGGGAGCGGATGGACTTTGGGCGCGTCGAGAAGCTGGAGATTCAGCTGAATGAATACAAGCGCATCAAGGGAAGCCCATATGTCCCACTTCCGAAGAAGCTCGCTGCCAAGAAGGCAATAGTAAACGTGCAAAATGAGGATCAGCAGTGCTTCAATGGGCGATTCTCTCGGCCCTCCACCACGAGGAGGTGGACCAGAAGAGTGCCACCCGAGTCAAATTGGGCGGACGAGATCAGATTCGACGGCACCGACTTCCTGGCCTCACTTCTGGCAATCGGTAGGTTCTAGAAGCTCAATGAGGGGATCAAGGTCAATGTATACGGATTCGATATGGGGAAGGAGGGAAGACAAACCTATGAGGATATCCGAAGGGAATGATGCCGGGGAAAAGCACGTGGATCTCATGCTAGTGGCTAACGATGAGACGCGGCACTACTGCTGGGTAATGAATCTCTCACGGCTCTTGACGGCGCAGGTGAGCGATCACGATGGGGAAGCTTCTGCCGCCGATGCCAGAATCACTTTACTCGGCAAGAAAAACTTGACCAGCACATGGAATATTGTGGTCAGAAGAAGGCTGTGAAAATCGAAATGCCCAGCGAAGGGAGCTTCGTCAGCTTCCAAAATTACATCCGGTCGATGAAGGTGCCATTCGCCGTCTACGCAGACTTCGAATGCTTCACGACCAAGGTGGGGCCCGAACCGGCAAAGGCTGGCGTAGACGGAATCGTGCAACTGCTGGAGCGCATGATGAAGAATACCATCCAGACGGCGGAAGGAGGCGATCCGTCCAAACCTCATACTAAGATCCTCCAAAAGCACGAACCATCGGGATTCTGCTACCATATCAAGTGTTTCGAGGAGACAGTATACGCAAAGGAGCCGGTGATCTACACCATGCAGCGGGAAGGGGAGGACGTGGGATAGATCTTCGTGGATCGGCTGAAGAAAGATATCCGAGAGATCTATCAGCAGAACGATTTTAAGAAGCCCATGGTGATGATAGAGGAAGATTAGATCGCCTTCGCGGAGGCTACCAAGTGCTTCATCTGCGATCAGGAGCTTGGGGAGGATAGGGTGAGGGACCATTGCCACTTCACGGGTAGATTTAGAGGGGCCGCACACAACGAGTGCAATCTGAACTATCAGGCGCCGAAATTCATCCCGGTCATCGTTCATAACCTGGCCGGCTACGATGCCGATCTATTCATCAAGGCACTGGGGGCTACCGAGGGCTAGATCGAATGCATCCCCGACACGGAGGAGCGCTACACATCTTTCACCAAGAGCGTGGCGGTCGGCTCATACAAAGATAAGACGGGGAAAGAGAAGACGCTCTATCAGAACCTTCGCTTCATCAATAGCTTCAAGTTCACGGGGCAAGCCTGCAGAAGATGGTAGAATCCACGCAGGCCGATGCCTTCACCAATAGGGCCGGGAATTAGGGGTCAAGCCGATGGATCCGGGACTCTTCAAGATCGGACACTTTTAATCACCTTGCGCGAAGTGATCGACCGGAAAAAGCTGAGGCATATCGTGACGCACCCGGAAGACTACGAGCTGGGGAGTAGGTATATCAAGGGGGATAAGGTGGATAAGGATGCTCATCTGACGCTCTTGAAAGATTACTTGGGCCGCATCAATGCCCTGGGTGAGTGCCCGATGAGATATTACAAACGCCACGACTTCGGGAGGTATTGGACGGTCGGAAGATCGGGCTCCAGAATATCAGCCGCCGCATCCGGCATACCCTATGCGCAGATCATATGATCGATATCGATATGAAAAATGCGCATCCGACTCTGCTCTCCTGGTATTGCCACGAAAATAGGATCGCGTGCAATGGGCTCGACGCATATATTAGCGACCGGGAAAGGCTAATTGAGGATCTGATGGCCTACGACGCAATCAGCCGGGACGACGCAAAACCTACCTGCTCGCCATCATCAATGGAAAGATCGTCAGGCTCAACATGACGCACCAGCCTGGCTCCGGGACTACTATAGGGGAATGAGGCAGATCATGGATGTAATGATCGAGCTGAATCCTGAGCTGCATAAGCTCGCCTGCGAATCCAAGGAAAAGAGGGGGACGGACTACAATATCGAGGTGACGACCGTGAATTACGTCATGTGCTCCCTGGAAAATAAGGCTCTGATGGCAGCCTTCGACTACCTGACCGAGCAGGAGATTGAGGTAGGAGCGCTCGTATTCGACGGGCTGATGATTCATAAGAAGGGAGTCCCGCGCACCAGGCTGCCCGAGATTCTGCAAGGATGCTCTCAGAGGGTGAAGGAAGTCGTCGGGGCTGATATCACCTTCACTGTCAAGGAGATGGATGAAGGGTACGATATCCCCGCCGCGGTGGTCGGGTAGAGAAGCCATCACCTACACCTGCTTCTACGCAAAGGCGTCTACCCCTACGACTATATGGATAGCTTCGAGAGGCTCCAAGAGACCCAGCTGCCGCCCAAGGAAGCCTTCTTCAGCACGCTTACCGGTGGGCATATCAGCGAGGAAGATTACGCGCACGCTCAGAGGGTCTGGGGCCTTTGGATGCAAGACCATGCGAGATTACAACAACCTCTATCTGGAGACTGACGTGGTCTTGCTCACTGACGTCTTCGAGAATTTTCGCGAGATCTGCATGAAGCACTATGGACTCGATCCGGCGCACTACTACACGGCGCCAGGGTTAGCTTACGACGCCACGCTCAAGGTCAGCGAGATCAAGCTTGAGCTTCTCACCGACCCCGATATGCTGCTCATGGTTGTGAAGAGGATTCGCTGGGGTCTGACCATGGTGTCCCAGAGATATGCCCGGGCGAATAATCACTACGTGCAAGATTTCGACCCGAGCAAGCCAACCAACTATCTGATGTATCTCGACGCGAATAATCCCTGCGGATGGGCGATGAGTCGGGCCCTGCCCTACGGAGATTTCCAGTGGATCGATCCCTCGGAAGTCCCAGACCTCAGCACGCTCGGTGAAGAGGATGATCAAGGATTCATCTTGGAAGTGGATCTCGAATATCCCAGGGAACTCCACGATCGCCACAATGATTATCCCCTCGAGCCGGAATCCATGGTTATCAACGGAAGTTATCAGGAAGCTGGTGGCCAATCTCCTCGACAAGCAGAAATACGTGGTCCACTACGTGAATCTCAAGAAGTATCTTGCCCGGGGTCTGAAGCTGAAGGTCCATCGCGTCCTCCGATTCACCCAGAGTCCATGGCTGTGAGGGTACGTGGAGAAGAATACAACCTGCAGGGCGGCAGCACCCATCGCCTTCGAGAAGGACTTCTTCAAGGTTATGGTCAACTCCGTATTCGGGAAGACAATGGAAGATATCCGCAATAGGGTGGACGTGCGGATGGTGAATAGCGAGAAGGTCGCCCGGAAGCTAGTGGCCAAGCCCAATTTCAAGCGCAGGACGGTCTTCAGCGAAGATCTGCCTGCAAGCCATATGCATCGAACAAAGCTGGTCTTCGATAAACCCATCTACCTAGGATTATCCATCCTTGATAATATCAAAGACCCTGATGGCCGACTTCGTCTATGATTACCTCAAGCCTCGGTACGGCGATCGGCTCAGAATCTGCTACACGGATACCAATAGCTTGATCTGCGATATCCAGACGGCGGACGTATACAAGGATATGGCGGAGAGCGTGCAGCAGTGCTTCGATACGTCAAACTATGCCCCAGGCCATGCCTCCGGGATCCAGACCGGCATGAATAAGAAAGTGCTCGGCAAATTCAAGGATGAGTGCGTCGGCAACCCGATGACCGAGTACGTGGGTCTCCGGCCGAAAGCATATGTCTTCAAGGTGGACCGCGAGGAGTGCAAGAAGGCTAAGGGCGTGAAGAAGAGCGTAGTCGAGACCAATCTGACATTCGTCGACTAATAGGAGTGCTTGGATACGGGCAAGGAGAAATATCACTGAATGAATATCATCCGGAGCCGGCTCCACCAGGTTCTGACTCTCGAGATGTGCAAGAAATCTCTCTCCTCCAATGATGATAAGCGCCACATCCTACCCGACGGCATCAGAACCCTCGCCAATGGCCACTACCGAATTTCCAAAGACTGAGGGCGGCATCCTGAATCATGATGATCTCGCGGGCCCCGGGACTCACTGGGCGTGCTGGTTCAAAGACCGCTACCGGAGAATCTACTTTGGTTCATATGGATTGCCGCCACCGACCGAGCTGAGACGCTATCTGGGTCTGCCGATCGACCATAAAACGGACGAAGTGCAGCCCCGCGGATCGGTCATCTGCGGCCATCTCTGTCTCTACGTCTTGAAGCGACTATCGGAAGGCTGGACCTTCGCAGGTTGGTTAATGTCGTTATGCGGTAAAACTGAGTTATTGCAGTTAAAAATTGAATATACTAGACAGGCACATTTCTTTCAAATTAAAATACCATTAGCGAATATAATTTTTGTTTACTATATTGTATATGAGAATGCCTTTCTTTCTAGCGGACCATTATTTGCATAGACTGGTTGCCATGGAAACAGATGCCCCCATAATGACGATTAACAATAACCTAAAGAAAACGGCCAGGCACACCCCGAAGATCTAAACCAATTCTTGATATATAGGGCTCTATTTTTTCGTTACACAATACGTTTGCCTAAACAAATTGTTTCTTTAAATATATATGACTTTCTCATATATTTTTTGCTCAAATTAGGACGTTGGTGCCACAGAATTTGAACTCCGCGATTGGAAACTCGGCGATGATGAACAAAGTTGGTCGTGAATCTCAAAGAAACAGCAGTTTTCGTACGCAGAAATAGTTGATGTACCATTGTGTCAATTTATATTAGAATCGATCAATGTTTACGGACTGTGCCCAGGCATTTTTGTGTGGTCTAACGTTAAAAGAACGTCAACTGGAATATTTAAAACCCAGTTGGGATCCAGATTTGGGGATTACGTCCCTTCAATAGCTGTGCTTGACATTGGAAAATATGTCAATGACAACATCAAATTTTCGCGATTAAGATCAGAGATCGAAAGAAAACGCGATATTTACGTGCAGATCTACATGATTGATCTAGATGCCGTCGGACGAATCGGACGTTCTAACATCTATGTGACCATATTTAGCACGTAGGACTTGATCTTTGTTCGTCCTGTCTTTAGTTCTGTGGTTTGAGTTCACGGCTGTACTTACTAGACATTTAATTCATTAGTTTAAGAAACTTGACATCAGTTACTCGAAAGTGGTCAGTGTTAGTTGTCAGAAGAGGTAGTGACGTGTGTGTGTGGAAAGGGGGGGGGGGGGGGTTGTGGAACTGTCTCCCTTTAACACCTGTTTGGTTCAAAATGTTCTAATGTTCCTTTATAAAACAAAAATTAGAATTCAAATAGGGTCCACACCGGTCAAGGAGTCAACTGAAATCTATTTTTTAATATACATGCAACAGTGTTTCATAATTCTTGTGTATATATATGTTGTATTTGCTTGATCCGTTGTGGATGTAATTTGCAAAATGAAATTTATTTGAAATGTATCAAATATTTTCTTGGGGGAGGACGTATTTTCCATGTAGGACAGAGTTTTGTTTGTGTTACTTGTTTGTCATCTCATTTGCGTTCTCGAGTCAGATATATATATATATATATATTTTTTCATAGGGTCTAATTTATATATTTTTTTACTGGATTTAATGTGGGCTAATGTGGGATAATAATTTTCTCACTCCAGATGCTTCTCAGATTTTTTTTTCGTTTTGGTCAGCAAATCTGTATTTAAAAAAAAATCTTAAGGCCCTTGCCCCAAAAAAAACACAAATGGTTAAATCCAATGCTGGGATCAAAAGGTTATAAATTCTTTTATATTGCCATAAAACTTATCTGTACTTTACTGACTAAAATAAATTTAAAAAAAATCTATCAGATTGGATAACTCAATTGTTGTGGTCACAAATATGGGATAAAACCCTGTAAATAAAAATGCCCTACCAAACGCTGCAATGTTAATCACTTTAACATCAAGTCTACACTGTTAAACTTGTCTTAAAGGCCTATGCCCACCAACCCTGAATTCGATGCTGCCCACAGAAGACAATGATGACTACCCCATACATAAACTAGCTCTAAATTTCTAAATCATAAAACATTGTAAAAATAATAGGAAAAAATGCAAGTTAACTTAACTTGTTGTCTTAATTTTTTTTGTGTTTGTGAAACCAAAGTTCAGCTCCAATTATTTTTGTAGAAATATCTGGCAATTTTATTGTGCGGGCATAAATTTTACCGTTAACACCATTTGGAGAAATTCTTTACCGTTAGCCGTCACAAGAGTACACAAATTCTTGACCTCTTTTATTCCCTGCAAATGTGGGGAATAACATGGACAACATACACTTGACTTGGATTAACCATAAACCATAACCATAAACATGTAGCATCAAAGTTTTCCATTGTTTCAACTTGTTGACACGGTCTTGCCTTAAACGCTTAACTTATAGGTCTTAATTCTGCAATTTTCTTTGCAGGCCAGACAAGTGACATAATAGAATGTAGTAAAAAACTAAAAATGAATAAAAACATGGAGTTTTTTGTTATTTTTAGGAGGAAATATACAATATAGTACTTAAGGTAGTACAGCATTTTTGAATTTATTTTTATATTTTCACAATTGAAATTTAGAAACAAACATGCATGTATTTTTTTTCATTTTGCACAAGACTTATATATATATTGTTTTTACATGTAAACGCTTTAGAAAAGGGACAATTTCTCTTAATTTATATATAGTATTTAAAAAGTTAGGATGGTATTTGTATACTAAAAATATTTCAAATGCAAATTAAAACAAGGTTGGTAATCACAAGATTTTAAATTTGTGAAATTAGAAAATTAAATTGATTCTATTTGCATCAGATGTATCTTAAATAATATGGGAAATAGTCTCTAACTTTACGACAAAAATTCCTTATTTTCAGAAACGATTGTTGATTTGTATGACGAGTGACTCCAGTTTATGTTTTTGCATTCTCTTACAACAGATTATTACTTGGCAAAAACTCACACTTTTTAAACCGGCCCCTGTACCACCTCAGGACAATTATATATTAAAAATATAAAAGACAGAGAAGTAATTCTAACTCTGCGGGGCCACTAGGCTATCTGCCAACTTTGCACCAGCAAGTAGTTTATTAATTGCCTATGGAGGGAATCGAACCCTCGTACACAGTTATGAAAAAAGAAGATATAAACAATTTCTCTGTATCCTATATAGATCTTAGAATAAGGTGACGACAAACCAAGAATGTCGTATGAAGATAAAACATTTATGAAACAAATGGAGTGACTCCACAGGCAGTTAGATATTTCCGATACCATTTCGGACACCAAGACAACGACTTCCAAACAACAGGCAACAAGCTGTTAAAAGAGTAGAATTCCTCGAAAACAGTCTGAGGAGGAACGCTCTCAAAAGAGAACATTTCCTAGAATTTATGTCAAAGATATTAGACAATAACCATGCGGAAGTTGCTCCGCCATTGCAAGAACAAGAAGAATGTTGGTTTTTACCATTGTTTGGAGTATACCACCCCAAGAAACCAGAGCAGATCAGGGGTGTGTTCTATTCCTCCACAAAGTTCGACGGAGTATCTCTCAACAGTGTTTTGATGTCTGGTCCAGACCTATCAAACAGCTTACTGGGATTCCTGATACGTTTCAGGAGAGAGATGGTTGCTGTTACTGCTGATGTTCAACACATGTTCCACTGCTTTGTAGTGAGAGAAGATCACAGAAACTACCTTAGATTCCTGTGGTATAAAGACAATGATATTGATAAGGGACCTTGAAGCCAACAATAAACCACCCCAGCGTAGCCTTTGACTAATATTGGACGTCAACACAGACATGTTCCTTTCCCAGCTATCGCTGGACACAAAACCGAAAACAAGACGAGGTGTATTATCAACGATAAACAGCATATATATTCCACTTGGATTCTTAACCTAAGTGATCGTCCAAGGGAAGTCAATTCTAAGAAAACTGACTTCAACAACAAGTGATTGGGACGAACCAGTCCCGGATGACATCGCTTCAGAATGGGAAACCTCTCGAGATCAACGACAAGAACTAGAAACATTACATGATAGTGAGATTAGTCCTCATGTTTCTCCAGAGATTTCTGTTGCCTATTGCCAAAACACTCGCAACACCAGATAATCCCAACATAAGGACTGAGATATTCCAGGACTTCTCAGCCTGGAGTGCCCTTATACGTGGAATGGCATTCCTGAAATATTCGTCCCGTCTACGTCTGAATGTGAGTTCAAAGTTTAAACCTGACAGCACTACACTTCAAAAAGCAGTAGACTCCGTTGTGTCATCAGTTCAACGCGAAGCTTATGAAGAAGAAATAGATTGTATAAGTCACAAGATACCTATTGGAAAAGCAAGTTCAATAGCCAATCTCAATCCGCTTTTGGATGAAAAAAGACACAGTTTTCCAGATACTGTGCCGGATATTCACGTTACAAGAATATTCATAACTACAAATAATTCCTTCGTAGGAAGAGGAAGATGCCAGCTCATCCCAACCTGGATAATGCTGTATTATGATTTACCGTGATTATCTCTCATCTGTGAATTCAAGATCAGTTAACGATCACCGAGATAATTCGTCTGGTGGAAAAATGTATATAAATTGTGAATAATTAAATTCAGGAATATTGTGAATAATATAATAAATTTCTGTTGTTTATTTAAAGAATAGTGATATCAAGTAGATATCAGACGGGGAGGGTATTGTCACAATTAGTGTATTGTTACAACTAAATTTATCCTTTTGTTTATTATTTGAAGAATTCCAAATACACCGAATGCCCGGGACCGAATGACACCTCTTGGTTTTTCGTTTCCCGACTCCATCTTTCTCTCGGGTAAATCAAGTCATTGACACGACAATATTGATGTCCAGATTTAGTTTGGAACTAAGAACCTAGTTCAATAACAGTGTGAGTTTTACATTATATTTTCATTATGTTTGGATGAAGATTGATCCATTTAACGTAACTACACAACAGTTTATTGTAAATATCAGCTGTACAAGTTGATTGCATAATTTGCTATAAATATCGATTTTAACGGAATGTTCATCTTACACTGAAACGTACAACCGTTGAATTTAATTATATTTACAACTTTCATCACAGTATTTCGAAGTTTTTATGTATTATTTCCGTCTAGAAGAGGAAGATAAACAACCGTTATTCAGTTGCATAATTCATATAAATATAAAATGTATGGCATGCAATTAACGACATTTGAATACATCCAGATATAATTATGGAACACATATTCCGTGTATTACAGCAATTCAACTGTATTTTCCCGTGAATATACCGGAACTCCATGTATAATATTACACAGACACGCGTCATATTTGTGTTTATTTATGCAAATTATTGTGTATTTAAATATGTGACATTTTACTCATAATTACGGTAGCATAAGGGGACTTTAAATTCTCACTATTTTGGATACATAACTTATGATTATTAATTATTGTATTTTTCAGGTTTTTACCAATTTGTTCACCGGCTAATTAAAATATAGATCAACACTTGTGTTTCTTCCTGTTTCCGAAGAGTTACTTGGTTTATGTTTTGAATTGGGCCCACGAACTAGGTTATACTCGCGGAGTCCGGCTCAGTACATGTAAACTATATAGTTTGTGTTATTGTGTATTTTGTGTCTTGTAATTATTGTCCGGAATTATGCCGTTCAAGGTGATATATAGGAAAAATCAAGTACATTATAAATCCAAGAGATTTTCTGCAAATTCAATGTGTTATCTTCTTTTTACAGAAATCAGCGCAGTTTTGTATACTAGAGGACGAGGAACTCTCGGAAATGCATACCGAAACTTTAAAATTGTAGTGCATTTCATTGTTATGTTTTTGTATGTTCTTTTGTAATAAGCTGTGTTACTACTACCTGCTTATCTGCAAAATTAAAAACTAAAATTTCATATTCTGTAACATGTGAACGTAGGTTTTTATTGTTTATTTTCAAGCATGCTACTCAAAAATTATTTCATTTTTATCACAGAAATTTGGTAAAAGACAATGATATTATATCCAATTCCGTATGCAGTACGTTTTTCTGACACCAAGACCTAAAAACCAAGACTTGGAAACATGAACTATCTAGTCGGGCCTTGAAAATTCAAACACTGTTTAGACTACTGTGATTTTATGTTACCATTCCAAGGAAAATTACTAAAAATGAAAATGGGAATTGAACTGGTTTTCTCTATCAATCTTTTTTTTTCTTTATTTTTTTATTGTTTGACCAAAGGAGTTCATTTACCAAAATAAAAAAAAACAAAATAAAATAAAATAAAAATAAAAAAACCCCAATAATTTCAGAATTATTCGCAGTGTAATCTGTGGTGATTCCATTTTAACTTTGTTCTCTATGGATGGTAATTTTACAGACCAGCAGTAAAATGTTTAACCTGCAATCTTCGCCCAAAAATTCTCAATCTGATCCCCAATATCTGTAATGCATTATGGGCTCAACACTTGAAATCTGCAATCAAATACTTGCAATATGTGCCAAACACTTGCTATTCTCGCCTCAATACTTGTAATCTGTGATCCGATACTTGCAAACTGCGCCTTTCTGTTCGTAATCTGCACCCAGGCGCATGCTACAAAAATATAAAACGGAAGTACAGATCGGATAAAACTGTTGCAATTAGTGACGTGCGCCGTTCTCACAGTTTTTCACGTCGTACCTACCTCATATAATTTGCCGTATGTTATCGACTTTGCTTCACCATATTTACTAGTATTTTTACAGCTATGAAAATTTATCTTTGCTTCCATTCAATTTGCTCTCTGTGTGACCCTCTAGGTAATAATTCGCCTTAGCAAGATGGCAACTCGCCGCGGCGAGATAATCTTTTCCCTGTAACTCACCGCGGCGAGATAGTAATTCGCCGTGCCGAGGTAATCTTTTTTGTAACGCTCCTCGGCAAGATAACCTTTTTTTTTGCAACTCGCCATGTCGAAATAGTAACTCGCTGCGGCGAGATAATCTTTTTCTTGTAACTCGCAGCGGCGAGATAGCAACTCACAGTGGGGAGAAAATCTTTTTTTGTAACTCGCCACGGCGAGATAACCTTTTTTGGTAACTCGCCACGGCGAGATAGCCTTTTTTAGTAACTCGCCGTGGCGAGATAATAACTCGCCGCGGCGAGATGGTAACTCGCTACGGCGAGATATTTGTTATGCATATCACTAATACGCTTTTGTACCTTTGGCATCACAGACTAGTGCCGTGAGCTAGCCGGCAGTTTAGCGGAGAGCACTCCTTGACTCATTTTTCTGAATTACGTTTTGTCTTAATTCTTTCCTTCTCAGGATTGTGGTATTGGAGTTAGTAGACTACCTGTATTTGGTTTTATTTATATGTTAATTATACTATTGGGAAACGGGATAGAGAATGGGGAGGTTTGGGCAACCATAAACCGGTTTAACCCTAGCGCTAGCTCTTGCTGGTGCCGGTACCAAGTCTGGCTATCTCAAGTTCCTATCGTTGTCTACGTTTGTCTTTTGTCTTTTTGTTATTTTTCTTGTGCAGTTCCTAGTAGATTGTGGCATGTGATTGTAATTTTCGACCATTGTAAGTGTTTACTGTTATCTTTACTATATTAATTTACATTCAGTTGTACATACCAATATACAAATTTCAACACACTTATTAATAATATTTAATATGTCTTAAATAAAATACCAAAGTTACTGCAATAAAGTTTTTGAAAATGTCCATTTGGAGTAAGATTAAAAGTACTTTGGAAAAATTCCCAAAAAATACACAGTGAGATCAAGCATTGTTATGCTTTTTTTCTTAATTCAAAGTCACCAAAATGCCTGGGATAATAAGGAAGTACCCATACATTGTAGTAAGCTCAAGATGGATCAAGGCACTGGCTTCAGCGAAGATAATTTGCCATATGCCGAAAAACACTACAATCATTTAGTTTGAGAGCATGAATGTGGGGTCATCAACAAACATAAAAAATAAGTACTAACATCGTTATTCGTTTCCCAGTTAAGGGATTAAAAGACAAAGTTTGAACATATGCAAGGCACATATCGAGTTGATCCTTACATAACTTTGGAAATAAAATTCGCAGATATTGGCATTATTATATGAAGATGACTAAAACTATTTTGATTTTAAATGCAAAGAAAGACAAAAAGGTTCGTTTTAATACTGTATTTTGTATGGGAAATTTTAACATTTATAAATACACCTTTATTAAACAGATATAAAGAGCATACACATCAAACACTATGAATCTTATACGGACTCCACTCTGGACAAGAGACAAACTCTTTCCTACCTGAAGCTATCATGATTATAATTTTCAGAATGGGCAGATTGGACTCAATGGGGAACGTGTAGAACTTCATGTGGTGAAGGACACAAAAGAAGGGAAAGAAAATGCAGGAATATCTATAAAAATGTGGTGGCTGATAACATGTGCAACGGCTTTTCGAGTATGAATTCATATTGCCATAGTTCACCATGTCACGGTAAGGTATTCAATCTTCATTTACTAAATGTCAATGTTACCTTTTTACTGTATGAATACATATGAAAAGAATAGAACCTAGTATTTATTGTGTTCGGATGCAAACACAAAAAGTCTCCCAAATGAATCCCGTATCAGAAATAAAATGCTAAAGATGATGTTGTCACATTTCATAAAAGCTTTTTTTGCAAAATGTCATCCAATTCTGAATTTTTTTTATTTTTCCGCTTTTCTTACCGTTACCATAGCAACGGTCTCAATTTTGAGTCTTGGACATCGGAACCGATTCAAAACATGTTAGGCATCTTTCTGTAAAATTTCATTCAATTCTGAGTACTTTGACTTTCCCCGCCGTTTTTAACCGTTTTCATGACAACGGCGGTCATTTTGAAAATTCCAAACTCAGAAAGACCATTTAGGTATAGGTATCTATCATCGCATGAAGTTTCAGAAGGTTTGGATCACTGGTGTCCGAGAAACGGGTTGGACAAACTTTTGGAGGAAAACGGACGAATAATAATAACAAGTAATGATTGTGTTTGCAAACACATAAGTCACCCAAACAACCCCCAAATCAGAATTCATGCATTCCTATAAATTTTCGTCACATAATATGCATTTTCAATTTCCAGCCTTTCATAGCAACAGCGGCCATGTTGAAATTTTGAGACTGCAAACCATGTCAAAGCATGTTAGGAAACATTCCTGTAAATTTTCATCCGATTTGAAGCACTTTTAATTTTCCCGCCTTTTTCCGCATCCATGGCAACGGCAGCCATTTTGGACATTTTTAAGACTAAAAATCATTTCGATGCTTACCAGGCAACATTCCTGTAAAATTTCATCCATTTTGGAGCACCTTGAATTTTCCCGCCTTTTCCCGTTTCCATGGAATCGGCGGCCATTTTGAAATTTTTAAGACTAAAATCATTTCCATACATGCCAGGTAACATTCCTGTAAAATTTCATCCAATTTGAAGCACTTTTATTTTTACGACTTTTTTCCGTTTCCTTGGCAACGACGGCAATTTGGAAAATTCCAAGACCTGATTGCACAACTACGCATGGATATCTTACATGGTGTCAAGTTTCATTTTGTGTGGTCCATCCATCACTGAGAAAACATGCAGACAAAAGTGATGCGGAGAAGACGAATAATAACTAGATTTGCAATTACGAGCAATAGCCTATGTCACCCCAGACCCCCAATTCGATGATTCCATCTTATTCCTAGCCTCAAAATCTACCTAGAAATAAATTTTTGTTCAAATTGGACGAAGTCGAACTTTTCACGTATTTTGGCGGCCATCTCGGCCATTTTGAAAACTTTCACATATAACTTCAGTTGGTGGTCTAACTGTGTATAAAGTTTAAAATCAATTGGTCCAGCCACTTCAAAATAATCGCTCGGACAAAAATCATTGGAAGAAAAAAATAATAAGAAGAATAATAATCAGAAGAAACGTAGAATAACAACATGTCACCCCGACTACGTCTGGGGTGATATACCTAGATTTGCAATTGCAAACAATAGCTGATATCACCCCACACAATCAATTCGATGGTTCCATCTCATTCGCAGCCTCAAAATCTACCTAGAAATCAATTTCCATTCATATCCAACAAAATTGAAATTTGACGTATTTTGATCGCCATTTTGAAAATTTTAATCACATTGTGAATAACTTCAGATGGTGGTCCAACTGCGTGCAAAGTTTGAAATCAATTGGTCCATAAATTTAAAAATAATCGCTCAGACAAGAATTATTGGAAGAAAAAAGAATAATAATAATCAGAAGAAATGTAGAATAACCCCGACTACGTCTATGGTGACATACCAAGTGATAAAGTGTGTGGGTGCAAACACAGGAGTCTCCCAAACCAGAATTCATTCTTTATTGTACTTTAAAAGAACAGTGATTTCTCAATATAATGATTGTGGTCTTAACGCATTGTGTTTCTATCTAGCAGAATCAGTAACTTTGATTCACATGAATATACTTCATGAGCAGTAGGATTGCATCAGAAAAATTATTTCTATTTTTTATATCATGAAGTAGAAAATTTCCGCTATAGTGTGTAATTATTTCAAAAATTTAATTTTCACTGATATACATTAAAGTTCAAAAATTTTGGATAAGACATCTTTGAAAATACTAGTTCGTTAATTCTTTTAAGAACAATTGATACGTCATTCCCGGAAGTTGCATCATTATATTTTTATTCTTAATTCATGAATAAAACCAAGATTATTAGCTTCATATGTAAATTAATTGATACTTTAACGCCAAATTTTTTGGCTGTGATCTTGACCTTTGACCTTATCCTCACTTTTAAGGTCACGTATTCCATTTTTTTATTTAATGTTTCTTTGTATCTTCAAAGGTATTTTAGCTATCAGGTGTGATACAATGTTGGAAAATAAAACCAATTGAAGTCCATAAAATTTTGATTTTCGGAAAAGAATTTTTTTAAAATAGAATTTTTTGGAATTTTAGATTTTTTTACAATTTCGACTTTCTGACTTTAGAATCGTAAAATCTTAATATATATTTATTAATGGCCGATTTAATAATGATTTATGATATATTTACAACAAATTGTGCGCACACATTTTAGTTTCAGTCATAATGTAGGTTCAGAAATGTCAAAATTAGCACTTCCCCCCTAAAAATGAAGGAGAAATTTGAGATATCAGGCTCTAAATGATAAAAACAATTATAATTGGAATTTCGTAAAATTCTGAATTACTTGGCATTCCAATTTCTCACGAAAATCGTCAAAAATATTCAATTTTACCCATATTTTTGGTGTAAAAATAACATATTACGATATATCAAATGCATCTTTTGCAAAGAAAGTAAGATATTAGTATGCTATGTTCATATATATGTAAAGACAGACATATTTTGGGGACTTTTAAGTTTAATTTTGTTTGAATAGGGGTACGATTTGTGGTATTTAGAGTCACATTGAACACTCTTTGTTTTTCTAAGCAGTGTTTTAAGATAACTTATGTATTGGTTAAAGCAATATATTGGCATATCTTCAGATAAATCCTCCAGATCTGCCATGTATAGGAAAAAGACGGGAAACGGGGAATGTGTCAAAGAGACAACGACCAAAGGGGAGTAATAATAACTCAAAGCCACCATAAGATTTTCAATGAACGGTGAGGAAACCCCACACCAAACGGCAGGTCGGAGTTGGCCCCTAAATAAAGAGTAATCAAGTTCAGCGAAATAAACATCATCCTAGACCCCAATAGACATAAAGTGAACTAACTAGAAAATAGACAAGACACACGATTGTTAAAAAGTAACTTGTAATATTTGTCTCCATTCATGGGTACTTTACAATAGTCTGTTCTTTACTTCAGTATTACATTGTTAAAAAGTAACATGTAACATTTGTCTACATTCATGTTTACTTTACAATAGTTTGTTTTTTACTTCAGTATTACATTGTTATAAAGTAACATGTAACATTTGTCTCCATTCATGTTTACTTTACAATAGTCTGTTCTTTACTTCAGTATTACATTGTTATCAAGTAACATGTAACATTTGTCTCAATTCATGTGTACTTTACAATAGTCTGTTCTTTACTTCAGAATTACACTGTTATAAAGTAACGTGTAACAGTTGTCTCCATTTATGTGTACTTTATAATAGTCTGTTCTTTACTTCAGTATTACATTGTTATAAAGTAACATGTAACACTTATCTCCAATCATGTGTACTTTAAAATATTCTGTTCTTTACTTCAGTATACCATTGTTAAAAAGTAACATGTAACATTTGTCTTCATTCATGTTTACTTAACAAAAGTCTGATCTTTACTTTAGTATTACATTGTTAAAAAGTAACAGGTAATATTTGTCTCCATTTATGTGTACTCTACAATAGTCTGTTCTTTACTTCAGTATTACATTGTTAAAAAGAAATATGTAATATTTGTCTCAATTCATGTGTATATTACACTAGTCTGTTCTTTACTTCAGCATTGCATTGTTATAAAGTAACATGTAACATTTGTCTCCATTCATGTGTACTTTACAGTAATCTGTTCTTTGCTTCAGTATTACATGGTTAAAAAGTAACATGTAATATTTCTCTCCATTCATGTGTACTTTACAATTGTCTGTTCTTTACTTCAGTATTACATTGTTATAAAGTAACATGTAACACTTATCTCCAATCATGTGTACTTTAAAATATTCTGTTCTTTACTTCAGTATACCATTGTTAAAAAGTAACATGTAACATTTGTCTCCATTCATATGTACTTTACAATAGGAAAAAGAAGGGAAACGGGGAATGTCAAAGAGACAACGACCCAAAGGGGAGTAATAACAACTCAAAGCCACCATAAGATTTTCACTGAACGGTGAGGAAACCCCACATCCAACGGCAGGTCGGAATTGGCCTCTAAATAAAGTGTAATCATCTCACCGAAAAAAACATCATCCTAGACTCTCATAGACATAAAGTGAACTAACTAGAAAACAGAAAAGACAAACAATTGTTAAAAAGTAACATGTCTCAATTCATGAGTACTTTACAATAGTCTGTTCTTTACTTAAGTATTACCATGTTATATAGTAACATGTAACATTTGTCTCCATTCATGTTTACTTTACAATAGTCTGTTCTTTACTTCAGTATTACATTGTTATAAAGTAATATGTAATATTACTCTCCATCCATGTGTACTTTACAATAGTCTGTTCTTTACTTCACTATTTTATTGTTATAAAGTAACATGTAACACTTGTCTCCACTCATGTGTACTTTAAAATATTTTGTTCTTTACTTCAGTATAACATTGTTAAAAGTAACATGTAACATTTGTCTCCATTCATATGTACTTTACAATAGGAAAAAGAAACGGGGAATGTGTCAAAGAGACAACGACCCAAAGGGGAGTAATAACAACTCAAAGCCTGAGTGATGTCCCTTGATTCGCTAAGGCGACCAAAACAGTGCTCCGCAAAAAGTTGAATTTCAAAGTAATTAATATTGAAGATGTCGCTCAATATGGATACCCTACGTCAGCAACTGACAGAGGAACAGATATATCAACTCCTACAAGATGTGAGAGGTAGGAAACAATCAGAAACCATACCCGAAGTGGAAGAAAAAATCAAAACAAAGACAAAATGGCGTCATACGCCGAAGTATTAGACAATTCACTTAACAGTAATACACAAACAAAGAGTAATCAGAGTAATAGTGATAACGTAAATAAGAAAAAGAAGGGAAACGGGGAATGTGTCAAAGAGACAACGACCCTAAGGGGAGCAATAACAACTCAAAGCCACCATAAGATCTTCAATGAACGGTGAGGAAACCCCACACCCAACAGTAGGTCGGAGTTGGCCCCTAAATAAAAGAGTAATCAAGTTCAGCGAAATAAGCATCTTCCTAGACTCCGATAGACATAAAGTGAACTAACTAGAAAACAGACAAGACACACAAAGGCTTAATAAATTTCCTGACTTAGGACAGGCGCAAACCTGCTGCGGCGGGGTTAAACTAGTTTTATTGGGCCCAAACCTTCCCCCTATAGCCAATGTGATAAATAAAAAAACAATCGTAACAACAGTAAAATTCAGTTGGCAAACCTATATTCTTATTTGATCAGGATTTATTTGGTTCAGTAAAACCCGAACGATCCCTGTGGCTCACAAATGTAGAATTATACAAGGCTATCGGTTCGAAAGTGCCCGCCGAGTGTATAAAAGGCATCCAAAGGATCAGAGATATGTGGAGGATTTACATGGATAACGAGGGGGACAAACTGTCTTTGCTCTGTCAAGGCCTGAATCTGCGTGGCAGGCAGATTCCCTTGCACAATTTAAACCCCAATAATCCATCAAGACTCCAAGAAAACACCATTCGCATAAAAGTTAAGGACGTTCCGTTATCAGCGGATGATGGCCAAATCCATCGGGCCCTTACTTTAGCAGGGTGCAACATCCAGGGGCTATTTCGAGAGAGGCTTCGAGTTGATGGAAGACTTACCAACTGCGAGACAGGTGATAGACTTGTTATAAGCAAAAACATTGATAAACCAATCCCAAGAAACCTCCAGATTGGGAAATATGCTGCCAGAATCTTCCACAGTGGGCAGCCTGAATTCTTAAAGAATAGGAACCAAGGTGATAAAAAACTATGTCACAAGTGTTTAAGTCCAGGGCATATTATACAAGATTGTCCTAATGAGTGGGTTTGTAGGTCATGTAAACAAAGTGGCCACAAAATGATGGACTGCCCAAAAAACTTTTACACTGATCATGCTGAAGAAAATGAAAATGACAATGATCCAAAAAGAGATGAATCAACACTTGTAAGTGAAAGCCAAAGTGTTAATCCAGTCTCATTGACAAGTAAAGGAGATAAACCTCAAGGTAAAACTGTGAAAAGCAAAAGTGACAAAACTGTAAGAAAAGAATCTGCCAACACAGATAATAAGAAGGGTGCAAATGTACAACAACCTGCTATTGACAGTTTTACGAGAACACCAAACAATAGAGGTAATCAGAGACAGTACAATCATACACCACCTACCCCTACAGAACAAGTACATGACAGAGATAAAACAAATGGTGCAAAGAAAACCAAGAAATGAGAAATTGTATATATAACTAATGTTTTATTACTTTATAAAAGTATATAGTGTTTATTATTATATACCCCAAAAAAATATAAAAAATAAACAATAAAATGACGCAGCTCTATAAAAGAGTAAATATGATGGTTGATAATAGAAATGTTGTAGTAAAACTAAATGAAATTGGTGAATATTGTATGATAAAACTGTTGTTTTTCATTTGTATATTGTTTGTATGTTATACAGAAAACAAAACTTATTTATGGTCGTATGTTTACAAACCTATGATAATACATCATAAATATATATCTGTTATTATTATCAATATATATTTTGTCAACATTTATTGTATACGTATTAAGAATTTTGAAAAGACCAAAAACAGCTGATCACTTTTGGTAAACATGTTTACAAACGGTTTTTCCCGAATCTAAATATAGATACACAACTTCAATGTTTTTTTTTTACCTTGGGTCAAGGTCTAAATGTAACAACGATCGATTGTCAATACCACGTGTACATATTATTGATTGATTTTACAATTATACATTTACCTTACTTACGGCATTTAATATCGAGATATATTACCTGTAAAGAAAAGTTTTTTTCTAAAACTATATGTAAAATATACATACCGTTCTTCTGTGGGATAAACTTTCCACTTCTCATAATGTCCGTCATGAAAATGGTTTATAATTTTTATGTTTTTTGTTGTACATGTATGAAATATAACATGTCGTTTCGTGCACTTAAAAATAATCACAAAGTATATAAATTCCATTGTCCTTTTATCGGTAAATATTTTTACCGTCAGCAGGAATAAAGATATTTTATTAGCAGTACACATGTCAGTCTGTCTAGACTGCCTGGCTAAAAACTGGGTCATACGAGGTCTAGTCTTTAAATTATTGTTAGATTTGTATACGGAAACGACAATAGAAAAGTTTCGGGTTCAGACCGAACGAATTAATCATAATGTGTATTATTTTTGCTATATGTTGCGATGTTTTTATGCAGTTGATGAATTTGTACTGTTCAAATTTATATTATTCTCAATTATATTTAATACATGGTTCACGAAAAATCAATAAATCTATGTACTCTTAATGTGAATGGCATTAATGCTAAAGATAAGAGATATAGAGCAATTGAATATGTTAAATCGCAAAAAAATCATATAGTATTTTTTCAAGAAACTCACATAAATGAGAGTATCGCTAATGAAATTATACAAAACACTAATTATGATGTATATTGTAATAACTTTAATACATCAAGTAAAGGTGTGTCAATTTTGTTATATAAAAAATTGAATTTCGAAATCATTAGTCAATTTTCTGATCAAGAAGGGAGACTACTTTTACTTAATGTTAAGATAGATGAAACTATATTATCTCTGGTGTGCTTGTATGCACCCAATTGTAAAACCCAACGAAATGTCTTTTTCAAAAAGGTTAATTCATTTATCAAAGAAAACGCAATAGGTATAATTATAGCTGGGGGTGATTTTAATGAAACCTCAAAGGTAATAGACAGGAAAAATTGTAATGGGAATTACAATCCAGTTCATAGTTTTAAAGAGTTGTTGAAATCAAACAATTTGATTGATATATGAAGGGAACTTCATGAAAATACTCAACAATTTACATGGATGAGAAAAGACAGATCGCAGGCAAGCAGAATTGATTTGATATTGATTTGTAAAGATTATAAATTCCTGGTTGAGACATGTAAAATTAAACCAGCTGTGATAAAGTATACTGATCATCAGTGTGTATGTTTAAATTTTAGATTGGGAAGAAGTGAATAGGGGAGGGGTTTTTGGAAATTTAATAACTCTTTACTGCAGGATAATGAACATAAAATTTTAATCAATCGTCTGGTTGATCAATATATAGAGAGGTTTGATGAAAAAAAGTTGACTGTTGTACATTATGGGATGTTTTTAAAATAGAAATAAGAGAGGCTACGATGAGATACTCTAAGAATAAAGCAAAGAAATCAAGGGAGGGAGAGCATTTTTTGAATTCACAATTAGAAAATTTGATGAAATTGAGAAACAATAATTCTGATGAAAGTACAGATTATTTAGATGTACAAATATCAGATATTGAGTCCCAATTGGAATTATTTTATGAACAAAGGGCTAGGGGGGGGCACAAGTTAGATCAAGAGAGAGGTGGATCGAGTTGGGAGAAAAAAATAATTCATATTTTTTGGGGCTAGAAAAGCAAAGGCAAGTGAAGAAATCTATAAATAAGTTGCAAAATAGTGATGGTAAAATTATAACCGATCAAACGGAAATTCTAGGAGAAATTAGGCATTTTTATCAAAATCTATATATGTCTACATGTCCAAATAAGCACATGACGGCAGAATATGTTTTTGGTACACAAAAAGAAAAATCGTTAAAAGGTGAAGATAAATCAATATGTGACGGTGAAGTCACGATTGATGAATGTTCACGTGGTATTAAAAATATGAAATTAAATAAATCTCCTGGTCTAGACGGTTTGACCGTTGAGTTTTATCAAATGTTTTGGAAACAATTAAAACATTTATCGGTAAATGTTTTTAATACGAGTTATGAAAATAACAAACTACCGTTTTCACAAGGTTCTAGTGTTTTGTCTTTGTTATTTAAAAAAGGTGTCCTTTATCTTTAAATAATTATAGGCCAATTTCTCTCCTTAATGTAGATCTCACACTTTTATCCCATGTGTTAGCGCAAAGACTTAAAAAAGTCTTACCTAAGTTGATAAACGAAGATCAAACTGGATACATCAAAAACCGCTTCATTGGCTTCAATTTACGCCAGATAGAAGATATAATAAATTATTCAGAATTGTATGATATAGAGGGAGCGATTATTTTTGTCGATTTCTCAAAAGCTTTCGACTCACTAGAGTGGGATTTTATGTTTAAAACTTTAAAACATTTTGGATTTAATGATTCGTTTCTTCAGTGGGTTAAAACATTATACAATGATATACAAACATGTGTAGTAAATAATGGATGGGTTTCAGAAATGTTTAAAAATACTAGGGGGATAAGACAGGGATACCCTTTGTCTGCGCTGCTTTTTGTAATTGCAGTTGAAATTATGGCGTTACGTTTAAGAAATAACAGAGCTATTAGGGGGTTTCAAATTAAAATCGATGGAACAAATAGATGTATCAAAATATCGCAGTTAGCTGATGATACAACTCTGTTCTTTAATTACACAGAAGATATAGTTCCTGCTTTAAATGAAATTGAAATTTTTGGGTCATTTTCTGGATTATTGATGGATAAGAATAAAACAGAGGGAATATGGATTGGAAAATTAAAAAATAGTATTGAAAAGATTGGGGATATTCAGTGGACACAGAAACCAGTCAAAGCTTTGGGGATATATTTTGGTCATGACAAAGTAGAGGTCCAAAAATTGAATTGGGAAGGGAAGATAGAAAAGATGAACAAGTTGTTGGCAAACTGGAAAAAGAGAAATTTGACAATTTTGGGGAAAATTCTTATTATTAAAACCTTGATATTACCACTCTTTACCTTTGTAGCCAGTGTACTTATAGTACCTGATGTATATAAAAAGGAAATAGAAAGTAAATGTTTTCGATTTATTTGGTCAGATAAACCTGACAAAATAAAACGAAATACGTTGATTGGTAAAATTAACGATGGGGTTCTCAATATGACTGATTTTGATAGTTATTTTAAATCACTTAAAGTGTCTTGGGTGAAAAAATTTGTTAGTGATGATTTCAGTAATTGGAAACTTATACCGTATAAATACTACTCAGATTTTGGAAACGAGTGGTTAGTTTTTAACATGAATTTAGAGCTTAAAAAAGTACAATATGTCTTGGACAAAATACCTATCTTTTATCAACATATACTTAAATATTGGATAGAATCTGGAGGGGGGCAATGTAAAATTCCAAAAACTTACTTAGAGATCAGAAAGCAAGTCATCTGGGGAAACAAACTTATTACCTTTTGTAATAGAAGTTTATTTTTTATGAATTTTATTAACAGTGGTATAATATATATCAATGACATACTAAATAGAAATGGAGAGATATGTCAAAATACTGTCCTACAAAAATTAAAGATTAAAGTTAATTGGATCTCTGAAATATCTATTTTAAAAAAGGCTATACCTTTAAATTGGCAATCTGAATTGAAAAAAGAACAATCATGCAATACTGTGGTCAATTGTAAAAAGCAAATGTTTATATGTAGTGATATGTGCAAAGATGTTTCTGCTTTAACAAACAAAATGTTTTATAGTGTTTTTATTAAAAAGAAATTCTCCTCATCAATAGGTATCAATATATGGAAAAATTATTTTGAAGTAAAAGAGGAGTATAACTTTACTTATCTTTTTCATTTTATATTTCATTTTCTTGTTGAGAATAAACTAAAAATATATAGATATAAGTTATTAAATTGTATTTTACCTAATAAAAAAATGTTGTGTAAATGGAAAATTTCAGAGGATAATTTATGTACATTTTGTAAAGAAGAAGAAGACTACTTACATTTTTTCATTTTATGTCCATATTTAAGAAATTTTAGAGAAAAAATACAGTTGTTATTGTCAAAGTGTAATATTTCAAATGATATTAGTTTGAAACACATTGTTCTTGGCTACAAGATTTTTGACGAAAAATATTTTAATTTTAACTTTTTTCTTACAATTTATGGATTTTCAATTTTTAAAACTTATTATATGTCAGAACAAAGAAGAAAATTTATAGACACATATGCAATTTTTGTAAATCAATTTACTAAAAGAAAACATGTTTTTGATAAAACAGGAAAATATGGGTTATTGAATAAAATTATGTCAAATTTGTAATAATATATTGCTTATATATCTATTCATCATATATATATCTATAATCTAATGAATAATGTTTGTATTTATAATCTGCAAAGAAAGCTTGGGCCCTTGTAGAATGTTGTAACAAGCATATTTGAGAAATAAAGTAATTATTCATTGTTGTTAAAAAAAAACAACTCAAACCCACCATAAGATCTTCACTGAACGTTGAGGAAACCCCACACCCAACGGCAGGTCGGAGTTGGCCCTAAATAAAGTGTAATCAAGTTCAGCGAAATTAACATCATCCTAGACTCTCATAGACATAAAGTGAACTAACTAGAAAACAGACAAGACACACAATTGTTATAAAGTAACATGTAATATTTGTCTCCATTCATGTGTTCTTTACAATAGTCTGTGCTGAACTTAAGTATTACATTGTTATAAAGTAACATGTAACATTTGTCTCCATTCATGTGTACTTTACAATAGTCTGTTCTCTACTTCAGTATTACATTGTTAAAAAGTAACATACAATATTTGTCTCAATTCATGTGTACTTTTCAATAGTCTGTTCTTTACTTCAGTATTACATTGTTATAAAGTAACATGTAACATTTGTCTCCATTCATGTGTACTTTACAATAGTCTGTTCTTTACTTC
>MJUU01009816.1:5620-32771 GCA_002080025.1 Modiolus philippinarum
GGGCCCTTTAGCGTGGGAAGTTTCAAAAAAATTTCTTATCATATTGTCATAGCCGAATTCTAGAATGGAGGATGCCAAGTCTCCCAGACAATGACGGCTTTTATATTGACATGCGCAGCCATCACAAAACTAGTGCATTGTTTTCACATTGTATGAAATAGATTTAAGGTATTCACTGACTTGTTTTTGTACATAATTGGTAAAATGCTGATCATGCTTGTCATCATCCGAAATAACAAAAAAGTGTTCTGTTATAACCTTTGGACTTTAGTCTGTGCTGTCTACTCCGTCCAATTCTAATAACGCATGTCTATATATATAAAGTGTAACATGAATTGAGGCCTCAAGTTTTTGAAAATAATCAGACTGCAGCTCAGCTACGTCTTTACATTTGTAATTTTCAGAGAAGTCGTGAATTGTGATACAATCGCCTAATGGTAAATTTTCAACGAGTGATTTGAGCTGATTATTCTGCCAAAAGGCTCTAAAATTATGAGACGGGAATTTCTCAAGTAACTTCATTAGATATTCAATCATCGTACCGGACGGTGTATGCTTTACCAACATAAGTTTCTGCTTTTGTCCGTGTTTGCTCTTTATATCGACGTACTCAAAGCACGACCAATGAATATATTCGGCATCGGAACTTGTGTCTTTTTCAAGCGCAGTAAAAGTGCATTTATTGACGCCACAATTAACGCAATTACGTTCCAGACATTCTTTTTTGTAATTACTGTTGTTGTCTTTCGAGCATAAGGTTTCGTGACACATATCGTATACGCAGTCATATATTTTAAATGCAGGCTCCCCATGGATATTTCTATTGAGTTTTCTTCGAAAATCCATTTACTTGATTTGAAAACGTATTTAATTTCCAGGTGGTACCTACAGCAACATGTTATTCTATCCTTAGACTTTGCTGCGCGTATAAAAAATGGTTTCATCTTTTCAAAAGCTCTTTGTGATATTTTCACATCGGGGTTTAACGACTTAAATTCGGCATACACCTCGGACTGGGACTTTTCTAATATTTGTACTGCATGGCTTCTGTACTGCTTTGGACCAATCCGAACTCTCTTTATGTCGTTTTTATTTCCGGTCGGATGGGAAATTTCGGGAAGACACCAAAAATTGTAAACTTGTTGCTTCAAATCATTGCTAATCGCGTCACTTCTAGTTTTTCGTTTAGTGTAATCAAAACAGCTTTTATTTGAATGTAATATTTGCGTTCTGACTGGTTTTGCTTTTGTCAACCTTTTTACAGAAACACCCAACTTCTTTGCCAGTGAAACTCTCGATCGCGACTTGTATCGAATCACCGCTAACCGATGCAAACAAAAGAGATGTTGTTGCTCGAGCTTCGTCCGACCGCCTTTGTTTAGTTTTATCTAAGGTAGTTTTAATATCTGTTAACAATTGTTCTAATATTGACAACGACAATTCCATGTCCGGAGATGGAATTAATTTCGATTTCTGTAAGGTTTTCACAGTTGGAGATTTATCGTTCTTAATGTAGGCTGCGATAGTTGCAGCTCGTCGAGATGGGGTTGCCGGAAGTGACTGTTTCATCTTCTTTAAAGACCTGCTTTTTACCATTCTGTTTTCCAATTTGGGAATTTCGGTGTATATTGTATCATTATTTTCCTTCTCATTTTTATTCAAGCGCCAACGTTTTTGTCTATTTGATTTCAAGCTTCTTTTTCGTTCCATATCTTTAATTTTTTGTGCTCTCTCAACCCGTTTTCTTTCTCTCTGTTTTTGTTTTTGATAGCCTCTTTGGACCTATCCTTGTTGAGCTTGTACTCTAAAACAAAATAATTTTGATTTTTTTTAAATATTTAGTTTGGTTTGTTCATACATCTTAGAAACGGCGTTAAGATTTAAACACATGTAAAATAACTTAATACCGAAGTTACAGTGAATTTATTTTCTGCATATGCGCATTTCAAAACATGTTTAGCCCTATGTGTTTCGGTTTCTGTTTATATCCTTAAAACCTTTTAGTGTAGTTATGTTACCAGCACAATCTAAATTGATTCTATGTCACTGTTTTATTTCTATTCCGCCTTTGTGTTTTTGTGTTATTTTTTTCAAGAATGCGTACCCTGTTATTCGTGCATGTATCATGTTATATTTCATTCAAGGGACAATGATGTTGCTCCTTAAAATGGTTGTTAAAAAACATTATTTCTTAGCTAGCTGTAACTACACCCGAATTTATAAAAATAATATAAATATTTTATGAAACTCTTTTTCATTAGCCATATCCGTATTGCATAGCTAGAGCTGTCCGTCGCTGTTTTTTTTATCATTTTATTTTATCTAATTTTATTTATTTTTTTGGCTTTCCATTTAGATCCTTTTGATTACTTGTGTTCTATCAGATTTAACAAGATTAGGTTTTTGGTCTTCCAAATTTTTCGATTTGATCTGCTCTGAAAAGACAAAAGTTTTCGAAATGGATATATGCAGAAACTACATTTGTACTTTAATTTCGGTATTATGTTATTTAACCGTAACTTCAAATTGCAACTGTAACATAAAATTACTGAACAGTTTGTAGCTATTAAAACGCTCTGGTATTTATTTTTTTTATTTCATTTAATACAAATTGCTTGTGTGTGATTTATAACATCTCTTGATACCTTTAATGTTTCTTTCTTTGACAAATTTCTGTATATTTTTCAGTTTATCTTTATTTCTTTTATACCATTCATTCTTTTGATTGCGCAATTTCTCTGCTTTTCTAAGTTTGCTTATCTTAATTCGATCTGCAGCTGACAACTGGTTTTTCTTGCAATCCATATTGATCTATAAAATTTTAATGAATTATTTTAATTTTTAATTTACTGTTTAATTTATAGTATACACACTCAATACCTGTTGATTTTTAAGTTACGATATATTTTTGAATTAAAATAAACTTTTTTTTTTTGAGACTGAAGGAATACAGAAATATACTCCGTTTGTATGTGTGTGTGTATTTGATTAACTTTTTATTTTGTTTCTCGATCGGGCAATAGCAGAAAAAAATGAGGAAAAACGTTGCGTTACGGCGACAATCTGGAATCACGTCAGTCGCCTCATGGGGACATTTTGTTTAGAAATGGCAAATTGGTGTGCATAGATGCAAATATATATCAAAATCAATCATTTTTTTTAATTACAAAAATACTTAGAAAAGCACATTTAGGGTATATCTTCAAAATGTTTCTATCTGTTTTTATTTAAAAACTACAAGAGACTAAATATGTGGAGTCAAAATGCTATACAGTCGCATATCACCAGGGGACATTTTCATTAGAAATTGTAAAAACGGCGAAGTTTGAAAAGGTTGTTTTGTATTTCATCACTTTTTTATTTTTTCTGTTCTTTTTTACATGCACATTCTTCATTGATAAATTTGTTTTGATATCATTAAAGGAAAAACATATTTTAGCTACTTTACCATTACTTGTCAGTAAAATATTTCCAGTAAATGCAGCATCTACATCCCGAATTTCAGATGAAGGCGGCCATCATATAGCTTGAACAGAAAACGTTGCGTTACGTCATAAATGCGGCAATACAAGTATTTGGCGGACTTTCCTGATTTTCACAGAAAAACAATGGACTGTTTGGTATAAATCGTTTTCATATTCTGTTGATTTGACCATTTCTAGTTGCAAATTATGTTACGCGTCTACAGCGCCTTTTAATCACTTTTCTTAAATGTTTTTTGTTATTTTTAATTTTATTATCGGAATATGCAATATTTCATCTTAACAATCTTAAAGTTTGGACAAAAATGTTTAATTTGATACCTGATTTGTTCTATTTTGATAAAGTGTTAAAAAATAGTGGCTATTTTAATTTAAACTGCACCGAAATAAATAAAGAAGCACCAACACCGTGCGCGACGTCCCAGTGGTTTCAGAGGAGAAGATTTTTGAATATGAGCTAACGACGGACGGACGGACGACGGACGCCAAGTGATGGCAATAGCTCACCCTGGCATAGCCAGGTGAGCTAAAAAGGTATTCTGCAAATCAGTACCTAATCAAGGGAACATAGTTTAAACTCTGGACCCTATTGGAAATGCCATTCATCTCTCTGTGTCAACCACGGTCCAGGTGATTGATGCAGGCACTTGAGAACCTCATATTCAATCAATTTAGTAAGTAGAATGTCCTGTTTTTTTTTTCAGTTTGAGATATCCAGTTTGATTCATGGGAGAAAAATTGTCATGGAGAGAAATATTCTTCATAGAAATCTAGTTTACTATGTACCAATACATTATTTTCTAACTTTTTCATTCAAAGGTGCCAATAGATGAGAGAAATTCAGTGTACAAAGATGCAGTCAAAAAATTGAAAAAAATATGGATTGGATTCAAGGAATCCCAGCTGTATACTTTGTCAACAAAAGAAGCTCTGTGGATACAGGAGGATGGTCTTATTGTTGGTAGATTTGAGAAAATATTACAAGGCATTATTAGCCTACTTCCACCAAGCAGACAACAGCTATTGGCCATGACCACTGGGTAGGTTAAAGGGCAATTTCTTAGTGAAAACTTCATTGTAAAAATAAGTTTATGGTTATCCATTCAAAGTTCCGGATGAGCAGTTTTAGCTCACTTGTTATGAGGTATACTGAATTATGTATCGTTGACAAAGCTTAACGGAGGCATTTGGGATAAGTCATATCTGTGGCGCCTGAAACTTTGTTGAAATTGAATGAAAATACCTCTGATTCCCATCGGTAGGTCTTTTATGCATGCACAGGCAACATACAGCCAACGTTTCACCACATTTCATGATTTTGAATAGGAGATTGTTCTGTCATCACAAAGCAATAATAAAAATAAAAAAATGAAAATATAAAGTCGGATAAGTAAAAGATAAACATAGGATGATAAAAGTAACTTTGCATATGACAGATAATTAGGGCCCTGCCACAAAAAGTGACAGACTCCCTATAGTAATCAGTCTGTCCGTCTGTCCAAAACAATCATGTCCAGGCTATAACATTTATGTCTTTTGATATTTGGAATGTTGATAGATCACCTCAAGGCGACGTGTTGCGTATCATGGTTGTTGACCCTTGACTTGACCTTTGACCTCAGGGTCACATTCATGCTTTTTCAATTACAAAGTCGTGTCCAGGCTTTAACTTTTTTCTCATTTGACGTAGGCTTTTGATATTTGGCATGTGGATAGATCACCTCAAGGTGGGGTGTTGCGTATCATGGTTGATGACTTTTGACCTTGACCTTTGACCTCAGGGTCACATTCATACTTTTTCAATGACAAAATTGTGTCCAGACTTTCTGACTTTTCGCTCTTTTGAGATAGGCTTTTGATATTTGGCATGTGGATAGATTACTTCAATACTTCAAGGTGACATTTTACGTACCATAGTTGGTGACCCTTGACCTTTGACCTCTAGGTCACAGTTGGAGCAGGGACAATAAGGAGGGATACTATCTCACTGATGTCTAGTTTGGTCTAGTTATCAGGGCACTTCAACATCATTAGCAGAATTTATCATCCTGTGTCACCAGAATGACCAGATAATACAGGATGGATGTGCATTTTTTTTAAGCTCTTTGAAATACAGGCAAGGTTTAAATTGCAAAAATGTTCATGCATGTTACTTTGTACTTTGATATTTGAAATTATTGGATGAGTTCTTCAAGGAGTTGTTACACTTTTGATTGTAAATTTCTTGTCACTGCAATTAACCATTTTTATCTTCAGGAAATCAGGATAATCTTGATTAGCGACTTACCAATCAGGATGACAGAATGAAAATCTACTCTATATGGGAAAGACAGGTTATAAGGAATAATTTCTGACTTTTGTCCCTGCCCCCCAACCCCTTTTTCCATTTCAACTTGGGAGAGAAATGTAAAGGATTGCTCACCAATTCAGACTAAATTTCAATTTAAAGTGTAGAACTGGTTGAATAATTAAAATGGTGTCTTTCTTATGCACTATTTTTACTATTTTTAATTTTAAGGCTATGATATGGCATTGTTTTGTCTCTATATTGATCCATCTACTGTTCATATACAACTCAAACTCCCCATGCTTGATAAGAAAAAAATCAAAGCTCCGATGGAGCTGAAACTCGAAAGCCCAGAAAATCTACTCGTGACAAAACTTCATAGTCATCCAAAGAACTGCTGCATACGTCTGCATGTATTAAGTAATTCTGTAATACCATGAATACATGAAAATAATCGGATTGTGTGATTTCGTATGCATGTCGATTTCATTGAGCTTTTACAAATATGCAATACACATTATTTTCATTTTTGACAAATTACTGCGCGACAAGCACGTTGATCCAAGGTGCAATATAAAAAAAACGAGTAATTTGATAAACATGCATATTGTTTTCAATTTAATATAATTACACCGTATTCAACTCAAGAAAATGAAGAAATATAATTTAAATACACAATGTATAAGATTTTGAAAGAATCTTGCGCACTATATTTTATCGGAAGCACGAAGATCATCTTTTAAAGCTGTTAATAGGCTTGAAGCTCATGTGATTTTTTCTTGTCATTTTAACAACTCTCCAGCCATTTCATGGCTTTCGAGTTAAAGATGTGATTTTAATTCAAAATTTTGAGCTAAATAAAGTCAAAAACAAGTAACTGATTTGCTTTCAATGATAGGCATATATATTTACAGTTTAAAATGATGCTATTACTGGAAATACTTGCACTATCATACCATGAACTAGTGGTTAGAGAATAGATCTTGATGTCCTTGCCAACATAATTTCTCACTGAAAATTTTGCAAAACTTTTTTTCTAGCAATTCCAACTTAAATACTGAATTGTTCCATATCACTTTCATCACCTTTATTTCGAATCACCTTTGTAAGAAGTCATTTTAGTCTCCAGTATTAGAAATTTCATACTGGGAAGAGCTTTTTAACATAAACAGTGTTCACCTTCCACTTTACAAGTTTTTAAGTTTTGAAGAGACAAATGTTTAACAATCAGTTTAAAAGGCACAGTAGCATTTTCATGCCTCTCACATCCAAGGGACTAATGAAAATAGTTCTAGCTAGATGGATGTTCAAGCTATCAAGGTGGAACTATGTTAAACTTGAACAAAAGACCAGAAAATGTGTTCCAGACATCCATGGTGTTCGAGTTATTGCAGTTCAAGCCATGGAAGTTCTACTGTATGTTATATTGCATTTTAATACATTGCTTTATTTACTTTAATCAGATAATAATTGAAATAATTATACCTGTTTTATTTGTAGAAAACTTTATGAATTTCTTCATAATTGCATGACATGTATTGGAAACAACTTACAACAGATTGAGATGAAACCAGAAGATGCAAAGAGGCAGACTATGATGGCTAGCAATAGTATGAAAATGTTAAAGTCGGAAGTTCATGAATTTTTTGAGGAGCAAAAGTCTGGCCTAAAATCAAACTTGAGCAGATTAGCTGATGACCTTTCAAAGTATCTGAGAACAGAAAAAGTGAAAAAAGACATCAGCAATTTTGATTCAAGTGACCCTGAAATTGCCAATAAAAATTTTCAGGATGTGGCTATAGTAATACGATCAAGAGTATATGATGGAATATCTAAACACATGAGATTATGGGAAGACCAAGAAAAACATTTGGAAGGAATTGGCAAAAAGCTAATGGACAGGTTTAAGGAAAAGTTTCCTGATTTTGATGCCCAATTGTTCCAAGTTGAAAAATTGTTTAGAAACACTTGGAGCAGTGAACAAAATGATACAGAAGAGAAATTGCCATTAGTACCAGATGTTGTATCCAATCGTTTTAGTAGTCTCAATTTAGGAATTAAGGTCATTCTTGGTGTTGCGTTATCCCCAGTCTTTCTGATTGGCGTTATTGTACGACTTCCATACTGGGGTCTAAGACAACTTGGTACAATGTTTAAAAATGAAATACTTACTAGAAATTTTGAAAGAGGTACTGAGGATGATAAAAACAAAGTTATAAATGAGTACAGAGACAAAGTAATGTCAAGAATGACAGAGAAATCGGTAATAGATTCTTGTTTAGGGTCACAGCTGTCTGTTTTATATCAATACATTGATAACCAGAAGCAGAAAGTTATTGAACAAATAGATGGAAAAATAGATATGTTAAATACCAGTGTTCAAGATGTTTCTCCACAGCAGAATATTACATGGGTTAATTCTCAGATGACCGTAGACATACTGCTGAAAAATTTAGAATACTTCAATATGATGTTTCTTCCACAGAACCTTCACTTTAAATCAGCTGATGACTTTACTGTCACTGAGACATTGACGCATGGTATCATGACAAAAATTGTTTTAGCCAAGAATAAGACCAGTGATAAAACAGTAGCTATTAGACAGAACAACATAGCTGTCATCATGGACAGAATAAAACAGTATCAGAAAGAAGAGAAATACTATCGGTAATTATAATTATTTTAAAACTTTGATTGTTTAAAATGATCACTTCTAGCTGCCATAAATTCCTGGTTATGTCAAACAAAAAACTGATGACTTTTCTATCAGCTAGCATCATTTTGGAGTAAGAGAAAGGTCTTGGAACAAAAGAATTAATGATCGGTCAGTGTGCCAGATGAAAATATCATAGGCACACTTTGGTTAAGTTTGAGTACTCCAATAAAGCTTTCTGAGCCTGAAATGCTCCAGATGGCCTGAGTATTTCTTTGATTGATGTGCAACTTTGTCTGATTAATTTTCTCTCCCTCCTCGACCAAAGTATTGAACAGATTACCTTAAAAAATTGTTGACATCAGTAAATATTTTCCAATATTCAATGTCACAATACTTTTTTTACAGTGTCATATTTTATGCATACATTGAAGTTTTTAGCCGAGTTGCAACGAAGTTAAACTCGGCTTATAATTTGATGAATGGTGTCTGGGCGTCCGGGCGTCTGGCTGTCAGGGTGTCAACTTTTGGTTTCTGCATGATATCTTGAGAATCACATGTCATATTTAAATGAAACTTTGCACAGAAATGAGTTATGATTAGAGGAAGATCCCTATTGATTTTGAGGTTTGTGCGACAAAGGTCAAGGTCACAACTTCTAAAAGTAGAACAAAAATTTGACTTATCCGTTTCCACACAATATCTCCAGAACTACATTACACATCCAAATTAAACTTGGCGTAGACATGAGTTATGATTAGAGGAGGAACCCTATCGATTTTGAGGTTTGCGCAACAAAGGTGAAGGTCACAAGTTCGAAAAATGTAACAAAAATTAAACATTTCAGTAAAGCCTAAAATCACATTTTCGGTATTATTTGATAACAAAAATAGCTAAAAAAAGTTGTATTGTTCATACAAAAGTAGTTTTTATATTGCTTGAACATGTAAATTCATTTCATAGTCAACAACACACTTTTTGGGTGTCAATAACTTATAAAATATAAGGAAAAGTCAAAATTAAAAAAAGGGAGGTAATTAATTTAATGTAAAGAAGTATTTAATATTACTAAAAGTCTTTTGTAATGTCCAGTAAAAATAAAATCTTAGATGAGAAAAGAAAATACATTTGTGTATTCTGATTTTTTGTAAATTATTGATTTCAGCAATACTTATTACCTGAATTATAAGTGGAACCCCTGCTCAAATTTTTTTGAATGGTGGTCTGAAATGGGTTGTAATGGATAGTGGAGCTTTCAGTTGCAATGGAAACCAAACCAGAACACTGAATCTTTGAAAAAAAGTGTTCTGCTACATATTTTCCTTCACAATATGAATTAGATTATAAGGGGAACCCCTGCCAATTTTTTTTAATGAAAGGGGATTCAGAATGTTATGATTTCAGCAATACATATTACCTGGATTATAAGGGGAACCCCTGTCCAATTTTTCTTTTGAATGGTGGTCTGAAATGGGTTTTAATGGATAGTGGAGCTTTCAGTTTGCCATGGAAACCAAACCAGAACACTGAATCTTAGAAAAACAGTATTCTTCTACAAATTTTTCTTTGCAATTTTAGATATATGTATAAACTAGATTATAAGGGGAACCCCTGCCAAATCTTTATTTTGAAAGGGGGGCTTGGAATGTTTTGATTTTAGCAATATGTATAACCTGGATTATAAGGGGAACCCCTGCCCGAATTTTTTTTTTGATGGTGGTCTGAGATGGGTTGTAATGGATAGTGGAGCTTTCAGTTTCCATGAAAACCAAACTAGAAAACAGAAATTTTTAGAAAAAAAAGGTATTCTGATACACCCTTTTTCAATTTCAGCAATAATAAAAAACTAGATATAAAGGGGAACTCTGCCTAAAGTTTTTTTGGAAAGGGACTTGGAATGTTTTGACTTCATGCAGCTACCAGAAAGATGTATCAACTAGATTATAACACCTGCCAAATTTGTAGTCAAGTTAGGACAAATTCAAACATCCTCAAAAGTTCCATTATAAGTCTCTGATTGAAATAAAAGAATGTATATGCTTATATGCAACTATCCCATGATGTACTATGAAAATAATAAATATTTGCAACTCGGCTTTCGCACCTTTGGTGCGTTTTCTGATTTTATCTTGAATGAAATTGTACAAATTATAGTCTGTTTAAATTTGTTCATAAAAGTAAAAATAATATTGATGACAATTCAATAAAAATAATATTGATGACAATTCAATAAAAATAATATTGATGACAATTCAATAACTGCAGGAGTAAATGTGCGTCATTTAAATGGTCTCTGAAAAATATTAAATAAATCTAGCTGCATGCATTTATGATTCAAATTAAAATAATTAATGAATAATTTAGACTTTTTTAATCCATGAATAACTGCAGGAGTGATTCAGTCCACATGTTAAGTCACACACTAAAACAAAAGAATTTTCATCCTACATATTATTCATAATTGCCCGAGCTTAATTGTTCTTTTATAAATTTTAATTTTTTACTTTTCAGAGAAGAAATGAAGCCACATATTATCACAGTTAACACATTCCTAAAGAAGGATATGGAAATTTGGCAGTGCTTTAATCCTCCGAAACAAACACTTAGACAGTACATCAAACAGGAAACCTACAAAGAGTATGACGACAACAAACTAGGGTTCTATCATAAAGTTCTGAATCAGGTAGCACAAGGTCTGACTTACCTTCAACAGCGTGGTCTAGTACATATAGATCTTAGTCAAGATACTGTTTTGGTACGTTATTTTTTTGTGTCGCCTGCACCTTGTGCAGGAACGACACATAAGGATCACTATCCTTCATTTTGCGTCTGTCTGTCTGTCTTTTTTACCATTATCCCCATCTCTTCCTAAACCGCTGGGTACTTTCCCATGAAACTTTCAGGAATGCCTCAGTATATATTGTAGATGTGCACCATACATGTTGTTTTTCTTTATTTATGTTTTTCCAGATTTTGATGCTATTTTTAGACTTTGTGATTTTAGCTTATTGGAGTCATAGGGTATACCTCCATTATTCGCAACTTGATATAATGCTTGATTATATATTGCATTTGTGCACCATGCATTTAGTTATTTATTAATTTTGATTTTTTCAAAATTTTCTGGCTATCTTTGGACTGCTTCATTTTAGCTTATTGGTGTCATAGGGTATACCTCCATTATCTGCAACTCCTAGACTGCTTGGTACTTTGCAACCAAACTTGCAAGAATGATTCAGTATATATTGCAGATGTGCACCATGCATTTTGTTTGTCATTTATACTTATTTTTTTCATATTTTTTAGCTATCTTTGGATTATCATTTTAGCTCATTGGCATCATAGGGTATACCTCCATTATCCTCAACTCCTCCTAGACCACTTGGTACTTTCCAACCAAACTTGCAGGAATGCTTAAATATATATTGCAGATTTGCACCATGCATTCAGTTTTTTATTGATATTGATGTTTTTAGATATTCTAGCTATCTTTGGACCTTTTTTTTTCAGCTCATTGGAGTCTTAAGGGTATGTCTCCATTATCTGCAACTTTTCCTAAACTGCTTGGTACTTTCCAACCAAACTTGCAGAATGCTTCAATATATATTGTAGATGTGCCTATGCATTTGATTTTGTCATTATACATGTATAACAAAACAGGAATACTTTTATATATATTGTGCAGGCGACACATGTGTTCCGCGGAACATCCATGCATTTTTACCTGCGTCACCAACGATGACCGCAGGTCTAGGAGCCGCTCGACTCCGTCCGTCCGTCCGTCCGTCCGTCCGTTCGTCCGTCACGCTTTGGGGGTACCAAGTTTGTGTAATCTGAAACTCAGGCACCTTTAACCCGATACTTTTGAAACTTTGCACAGTTGTTCTGGACACATTGAAGATGTGCACCTTCCCTTTTGGTAAGATTTGGAAAAAAATTGTGGAATTTATTCGTTGTTGAACTTAGTCATTTTTTCATCAAATTTTAACATTATGGTACTGAGTTTGTGTAATCTGAAACTCTGACACCTTATAGCTGACGCTTTTGAAACTTTGCACAGTTGTTCTGAACACATTGAAGATGTGCACCTCCCCTTTTGGTGAGATTTGGGAAAAAAAATTGTCGAAATTTATCCATTGTTGAACTTAGTCATTTTTTCATCAAATATTAACATTACGGTACAGAGTTTGTGTAATCTGAAACTCTGACACCTTATACCTGATGCTTATGAAACTTTGCATAGTTGTTCTGAACACATTGAAGATGTGCACCTCCCCTTTTGGTGAGATTTGGAAAAAAATGGTCGAATTTATCCATTGTTGAACTTAGTCATTTTTTCATCAAATTTTAACATTACAGTACTGAGTTTGTGTAATCTGAAACTCAGACACATTATACCTGATGCTTTTGAAACTTTGCACAGTTGTTCTGAACACATTGAAGATGTGCACCTTTTCTTTTGGTGAGCTTTGGATAAAAATTGTCAAATTTATGCATTGTTGAACTTAGTCATTTTTTTATTAAATTGATTAAATTTTAACATTACAGTACTGAGTTTGTGTAATCTGAAACTCTGACTCCTTATACCTGGTGCTTTTGAAACTTTACACAATCGTTCTTGACACATTGAAGATGTGCACCTCCCTTTTTTGGCAGATTTGAAAAAAAAAATGTCGAATTTATGCATTGTTGAACTTAGTCATTTTTCAGCATATTTTAACATTACAGTGCTTGGTTTGTGTAATCTGAAAGATTAACATCTCTGACTAAATACCTTTGGAAGTTTTTAGCATTGTTTGAACACATTGGTGATGTGAACCTCCCCTTTAGGCCAGTTTTGATGTAAAAAAATGTCAAATTTATCTATTATTAAACTTGTACTTTATTCTATCATATTATATCATCATGGTACTCAATTTTTGTCCAGAGACGCTGCAGAGTTTTGAACGCATTGACCATGGGCAGCTATTCTTGAATTTTTGCATTGCTTTCATATATTTTCTCATAAAGATTCAAAGTATGTGTTTATTTGAAACTCAGGTATGGTTTTCACCTTTGCTGAAGTGATATGGACTATTTTCATTTTATGCTTTGTTCAACTTTGTACATTTAGTTTTGATTTTTTTCTTCTTTTTTTGTCAATTACAGTAATAGGGTTGAACTTAATATAATCTCAATTACTAGTATAACTTGCATTTGAAGAATTTTTGGAAATAAGGTAAATGAATACTTGTTTGAATTGGTAAACCTATACATGACATTCTGTTAGATTGAAAAAAAAAAACACTTTCTATGTTGAACATGAGTGACGTGACGCAGGTCCAGACATGTAATTGGTCTTGTTTAAGGTAGTTGCCACCTTTGAATGAAAGTAATGAGAATTTCATAAAAGTGTTCTACATTAGTAGGACTTAAGGTTGACATTAAAAAAGAAAAAAATACAGGTTCGAGATACAATCAATTTAAAATTTTGCAGGAAATGTCCATTTCCAGGTTTTTCATAGGCTTTTTATAGAATTTTTTTAAGTCTTGGAAATCAAGTGAAGAAGTAATATCATTTTCCTAAAATTTGGTTCCAAATTCCTTATATGTTCATGTTTTTAGATTAAAACATGTTCATGTGCAAAATATTTTACATGGTATGATATGGAAGAAGACAGGAGTCTGAAATCAATTGTGGCAACTACCTTAATTTGAACATAATCTTGTAAATGTTGATTAATTTATGAGCTATGTACATCAGCACCTTTCAGGAACTTATCATGACACTGATTGATGTTACTGCAAATTCAGAGATTATTATCTTCCTATGTTTTCAAAAATGATTTTCATAGAAAAACTTTTTGCTATAATCAGCAGATAGGAAAATGTATCACTTTTAAATGTATCTATGGAAGATAACTCTAAATTACAGCTACATAGAAATCCAGTAATTCAAACACTGATTACCGTAAAAAGCCATGTATTATCCGCATTTGTGTATAATCTGCAGGCCCTTTTTTGACCTTAAAATGCTGGGAAAAAAAATTTAGTATGTTAAATATGCTGGGGCCTTAGTCAACAAAATCTACATGGAGATCAGTAGTTCGTAGTTATTTTGTACCTGTAAATCGGTATTTTCATAGTTTATCAACTGCACGAGTCTTTATTTACTATAAATGAAGCCTTTTCTGAAAGTATTTAATGATAAAAAGGCTCAAACACAACAAAATTTGAAGAAAAATAACATCATTTCATCAATTAGGCAGTTCAAGTATGATGGAAAAATCGGAATGGGTTCGGTGCAGACCGTCATATCTGTGTTTATTTTACATTTAATTTGATGTTTCTAAGTCTTTCATTCCCTATAAACTGTTGTGGAATGAAATAATAAGCCACTTAATCCTGTATTTTTGCATCTTAAGCACGTTAGATGTTGTTAGAGGCAATAAAGCTCATTGTCACAAAATCAACACTTTACCGATCACATGGTTTGTTGACAGTAATGGCGGTTAATAAAAATATTCATGTTCTGACATCAAAATAGCATTTTTAGCTCACCTGTCCAAAGGCCATGTGAGCTTTTGCCTTCACTCGGCGTCCGTCGTCCATCCGTCGTCCGTCCGTTAACTTTTATTCAAAGATCTTCTCCTCTGAAACTACTGGGCCAATACTTATCAAACTTGGCCTGAATCATCACAGGGTATGCTCTTTTAAGTTTGTGATTTTTATGACCGTAGACCAAACAACATGGCTGCTATTACTAAAAATAGAACATAGGGGTAAATTGCTGTTTTTTGCAAATTACTCAAAAACCATTACAGATATCAAAATTCTGACAGGGATAAAAATGATCAGCATGGTGAGATCTACCTGCCCTGCAATTTAGAAGAATATCTGTATACCCGTCTTGGAGTTATTGTCCGTAAAAATTTCAGTTTTTCGTTACTTTTAGTCTTATATATTGAAAATGGTAGAAGTTAGAAGTGAAGTTTATGTAAGAAAAATAGTCAGCATAGTAAGATCTACATGTCCTGCAATTTTGAAGAAAATCTGACAACCCACATAGGAGTTATTGCCGCTTTTTCTTTGAATTTTCACAATTTTTTTACGTTTTTACTTACATTTCAAAAACTGTTTGAGATAAAGGTTAAATGTGAATTGCAAAAGTGTTGAGGTTTTCCAGAACTACAATTTCTACATATGTCCATCAGGTTCGCATATCATCCAAGATGGCTGCCAGCGGGGAAGATAGTTTAACAAAGGACCCTATGGGAAATACATTCAAAGATCTTCTCCTCTGAAACGCCTGAGCCAATGGGGACCAAATTTTGTCACAGTAGTCTTTGGATGGTCCCCTTTAAAGTTTTTGATTTTTATGTTCGTACTTCATCCAAGATGGTCGCCAGCACGGGACATAGTTTAACATAGGACCCTAAGGGAAATGTATTTAAAGATCTTCTTCTCTGAAACTACCAAGTCAAACTGAACCAAACTTGGTCACAATAGTCCTTGGATGGTTTTTACATTCGTACCTTATCCAAGATGGCTGCCAGCGTGGAGCACAGTTTAACATAGGGACCCTATCGGAAATGCATTCAAATGTCATCTCCCCTGAACCCACTGAGCCAATTGGAACCAAACTTGGTTACAATAGTCTTTAGATGTTTCCCTTTAAAGTTTGTGATTTTTATGTTCATACCTCATTCAAGATGGCTGCCAGCAGGGAACATAGTTTAACATAGGGACTCTATGGGAAATGCATTCAAATGTCTTCTCCTCTGAACCTACCAATTGGAACCAAACTTGGTTACAATTGTCTTTGGGTGAATCCTTCCAAAGTTTGTGATTTTAGCTGGTACCTCATCCAAGAACGAAAATGTAACATCTGTTGAACTGATTTATAGTATGAATGGGTGGTCTATTGGTGACAATGAATAAAACCAGTCGCCAGGTGAGCAATGCAGGCTCATGTGAGCCTCTAGTTTAAGAGGAAAGATCTTTTTTTTTATAACTTTAAGGCACTTTGCAATTCAAACCAACATATCTAATTAAATCCACAATGTCAAGAACAGTCTGTTTGATTTGAACAGGGACTAACAATCGATCTTCAGTGAACTTGGCTAAATCCTCAAGTTGTATAGAGTTGTATAATCTGCACCCCAAACCCCTAAATCCTTTCTCAGGTAAAAAATGTGTGGATAATACATGCCTTTTTATGGTACTTGATACTTATGAATAATTCAACTAAAATTTCACCAATCAACAGTTGCATTCACCAATCAACAGTTGCATGTATGAAAAATTTGACTTTTAGATTCTAAATGTACCTATGGGAGATAACTCTACAGCAGCAGCACACCTGTTTAACATTCGAAAATTGCATATATAGTAGAAATGCAGTAATTTATTTTACACATTTTTAGATCTCAAAAGATGATGAAGTTGCATCATCACCCGTTTATTATCTATCTTTTTGTGAACATATTCTTACTGCAAAAAATTATTAAAATGGCTAAAAACAAATCTAAATCTGATTTCCCTCCAAATTTTTCATAGGATCCTTATATCATGGCCCACGAGCTAGCTTGTATTAAAATCTTTCAAGTTTATCTGCAAATGACAGAAAAGAATAATTGATACAGTGTCCTAACCTGTTGATTGATTTGATTTAAACTTATTTTATTGTCAAAGACAAATGGATTAGGCACAAGTTTTAATTTTGGATGAAGTTTTATTTTTCCATTTTTGCCTCCAGATAAACTCTGGGCTCTAAGTCAGCTATGGAGACTTGCAGAAATTATTGGGGTGCCAAGTTTTTTTCACTGTTTATTTCATATAAATCAAAATTTTTCAGAAAATTATTGTCAAGCCAATTCTTATGACATTTCAATAAAATGTTCACTTTTAATCAAAGATGTAGATCTTAGTTAGGTATTATATAATTTTCAGCCAGTTTAGATGTTTCCTCTTGTCTGTTTTATCTCATTGTATGGTTTATTATAGGTGGATACACATGATCAAGTTACCCTCGTCAACATTTCATTTCCAAACCTGTTGGATGAAACAAAGTTCAGCGATGACATTACAGATGTCGTGGAATATGTACATTTCTCTCTTGATATCATCAGTAACCCTAACATGACAGTGTATGAAACGAGACATGATATGTACAGTCTGGGTATAATGATGTGGGAGTTATGGAGCCAACAGCCTGCCTTTAAATGTCAGATTACTGAAAACAACATCACAGATCTTAAAATGTTTTGTGAATTTCTAAAAACTATGGATATAAAGAGTTTACTCCCCTCCTTACAAACACACGAGACCATTACATCATTGAGGAACACCTGGCATAATATTATTGTACAAAGTCTTCAGGTTGGGTGTGATTTAACAGCACGGAAATGGATAGATAATTTTGTACATGACCATCATCCTCAGTCAGAAGTTACTCAGCTGTATACAAGAGGTAGTCAGGATGATTGGGGTGAACCAACTTATTCTAGATTATATAGTAGAATTCATTAAATAGATCCTCAGAAACATTGTGCCTCAAAAGCCTTCCTCCTACACAAAGGACTGAAACTTGCTACACACATGCATAGATTATCAGGTTATCTACATGTAGCAAGCTTGCCTAAAATTTCTAATTCTTTTATACCCATCCAAATGAATTGGTGAGATATTTTTAAGTTTATACCCTCTGTCTGTAGTCTGTTGATCAATCTATTCCCTGAAGACCTAATGTAAATGATATAACATACATGTACTGACTGCAAACTTGGTATATAAGTTGTTAACCACAAAACTATGTCAAGTTCAATTTCAGTTTCCTAGGATTTACTTGTGAATGAAATTGCACACAATCTTCAAACTTGCCAATAATTAAGTTGTTCACCACAAACTCAGGCGAAGTTAGATTTTGAGATCAAAGTTTAGTATGGTTGTGGAATGAACGAAATTGTAGACAGTCTTCGAACTTGATGTATAAAATGTATACCACACAATGAAGACAAGTTCAATACATGTATCCAGTTCAGATTTCCATATGGTTCAAGAGTTTTACCCTTGAATCTTTGGAATTTTGTAAATTTTTGGTGCTCCAGTGTAAGAAAATTACGCAATGTCTTCAAAATTGTTATGTAAGTTGCTTATCTCTAAGTTCACCCAAAGTTTCATTTTTGGTTCATAGCAGATAGTGGTTTTTGGGTTATGCCCCTTGAAAATTTTCAAAGGAAAAAAATGGCTAGGTCATTTATGAATTTGTTTTGTCTTGTCTTTTTTTATGATTTTGTTTTGTCTTCTTTGTGTTGTTGTGTGTGTGTGTGGGTGTGTTTTTATGGTTTGTTTTTGTTTTGATAATGTAAGGGTCATAAGTATAACCATGCATGGTGCTGAAGGGATGAGGAACATAATAAAATCTAAAACAGATGAAATTTGTCAAATACAGTGGAACCTGTCGAATCCAATGCACTATGGGACCATAAAAATGTGTCAGATTATTCAGGATGTCGGAATACTCGTTATAAAAGGCATTTTAAAGCTGTCTTTGGGAGCAAAAATATACATCAGATTTGACAGGATGTCCAATTACTCAATTATCAGATTAGACAGGTTTCACTGTACATGTAATTTCAGTACAGTTGAACTTCGATGGCTCAGATCGACACCCAAGGGACCGATGAAAACATTTCGAGCTAGAGGGGTGTCCAAGCTAGAGAGGTTTTCAAGCTAGAGGGGTGTTCAAGCTAGAGAGGTGTTCAAGCTAGAGAGGTGTTCAAGCTAGAGGGTGTTCAAGCTAGAGAGGTGTTCAAGCTAGAGAGGTGTTCAAGCTAGAGAGGTGTTCAAGCTAGAGGGGTGTTCAAGCTAGAGAGGTGTTCAAGCTAGAGGGGTGTTCAAGCTAGAGAGGTGTTCAAGTTAGAGGGGTGTTCAAGCTAGAGGGGTGTTCAAACTAGAGAGGAGTTCAAGCTAGAGGGTGTTCAAGCTAGAGGGTGTTCAAGCTATTGAGGTCAAACTATGTTTAAATTCAAACAAAAGGTCCAGAAAAAGTGTTTGAGACATCCATGGTGTTCAAGTTACTGCAGTTTGAGCCATTGAAGTTCTACTGTAGTTTTGTTGATTGAACTGTAATGCTGTAAAATGACAGATCAAGTCACAAATTTTCATATTTTAATGCTTTAGATGCTTTGTCTGTTTTGTATTTGGTAGAGACACCATATGTTGATGCACTTAAACACATTGTAAATGAAAAAATACATATAAATGTGCGACTCCTTCCAGAAATATTCTGATAGATTTTTATCTGTCTCAATCAGATATGGAAACATTTTTTTGATATATGAAAATATTTTTATAGAAATCAAGGTATCTTTACTAGATAATGGAAAGAAACCAAAACAAAAAAGGCGACTCCTTCCAGAAATATTCTGATAGATTTTTATCTGTCTCAATCAGATATGGAAACATTTTTTTTTGATATATGAAAATATTTTTATAGAAATCAAGGTATCTTTACTAGATAATGGAAAGAAACCAAAACAAAAAATTTTATAAAAGATCTGAATTGTGGCTAAATTGAGAAACCAATGTGAAATGTAAACATATTCTTTGATAGATCTGAATCTATCTATATCAATTAAATATAAAACATCTAATCATCTTACCCGGCACCTGAATCGGTTTTCAGGGGCTTCGGCTACAGAGCTGCCGGGCGCGTCCCCAGGTGGTGGATAGGGGAATGCCCTGTCTATGCGGGGTAGTCAGGTCATAATAAGGAAAGCCTGACCGCGAACCATTGTAGCCAAACTGTGTGGAGAAACGCCACGCTCCATGCAGTATAAAGACCCCTTCTATNCTGCCCCTACCCATTTCTCCAATTTTCCAGTGGCAGTCAAAAGTCGTTGCCCAGGTTGTCCCTTCCACCTTTGTTTCTTTCTTCTGATACTTTCAATTTTTTGAATTGATTAACTTGTTCTCGTCCTGATATAGCTGAAATATTGCTCATTGGACGTTAAACTCTAACTAATCAATCAGTCAATCTAATCATCTTATCTATTTCAACTTAATATATAGAAACCAGAGATTATTAAAAAGATTTTTTTCCATTTCATACATTCAAACTGACATATTAATTAACAAAAAAAAAAAATGTCAGTCCAAGCCATCTTTTGTCAGCCAATAATATCAAGAATATATTTATCTGCAAAACCTCTGTAAACCAGTTATTTCAAGTGCCATCTTCCTGATTGGTCAAGATGCAATGTCCTCGCAATTTGACTTTATATATTTTCTGTCTGTCACTCTATTGATCTCAAAAAAATTTTCAGTCAAAGATTTCTCAACTTGTATAGCTGAACATAATTTGATATTTTGTCTAGTTAGTTACTATAAGCTAACTGAATTCCCATTTTCCAATACCTTGATGTTCAACAATAATGAAATTTTTTGTCAGTAATTTCTTTGCTTTTATCAGTGGGAATGATTGGATATTTGGTTTTAAGCTTAATTGGCAATGGTGAGTTATATCTTGTAAGCCATTTTCAGGTCTATCAGGTTACTAGTTCCTGTTTGAAATTTTTTGTAAAAGATTTTGTGGCTTGTCTAAATAAGAATGATTTGGAATTTGGTCTAAAGTTTGGCAGTGATGCAGTTAATTTTCAAGACTATCAGGCAACTGCATGTTTGTTGATACTTTAATGTTTGACTGTTACCAAATCTTTTTTCTTGTTTTTATAAGATATTTTAAAGGCCATTCATGACAGACATAAGTTCAATCCACCTTATAAGTAGAGTGGTATTACATGTATGCAATACCCTCAGACATGTGTCTGATTTAAAGGTTTAATAAGAAATAAAATGCTGTCCTCAAACTTAGTATGCAAGTTGGTGACCACAAACTTGTAATAAGACAAATGTTTGGATCAGAGGTGGAATTAATTTGGATTTATGCCCATTGACACTTTCAAATTTTGCTTTAAATATGACTTCTAGGATGTCATATAATTCTCATTTTTTTGACAAATGCAAAAGAGTGTATATTTGTTGTTTTTTTTTCTTGTCCAAATACTTGCAATTAATATTTGTTACTTCATCTTTCATATATTTTGTATATTGTTGTAAATTAATTGTAGATATTTTAGTTTTTATATTTGTTGATAATATTATATAAATGTTATTCATTATGCCAATCTATTTTTGGAATTTTTATACATATATTTTAACATTTGCTACTAATTATTTTTACACAAATGATATTTTAAATCTAGTATTTATTTTTTTATGATTGAATTAAATGATTATTTTTATCTTTTTGAAGTTCCATTTATTAGCTACGAAAGAGAACAGACATTCACAGCATTAATCTGCAAGTTTTGTGTTGCCTCAAAAATGTACATCTAGGGATCACTCACCTGTTCTCAGGATTGTCTCTCTGCCAGTTTGATAACATTTCATACTTTTTCTGATTATACACTGCAGCACTCTTATCAGAAAGTTTTCAAATACATATTGCAGAAGAGCAGTATTTATAAGGAATTGTAATTATTACATTTCCATGAAGTAAAAGTGGTCACTACATGGTAGATTGATTGATTGATTGATATGGGGTTTAACATCACTTTCAGCAGTATTTCAGCTGTCTCATGATGGTCAGTTTTAGTGGTGGAGGAAACCAGAGTGCCCAGAGAGAACCACCGACCTTGGGCAGGTGACTGACATACCTTATCACTTACAATTGTAAGTCAAGTGCACCCTTTTTTGTATTGAACAAAATGGGGTGCGAACTCACACCGCAGTGGTGATAGACTACCGTGGTTGTATAGGTAGTAGAACTACCTTAACCTGTCGGCCTATATGGTAGAATAGCATGGCCTAAAGCAGACCAGCATTTATACTAAATTAAGGAATTCCCTTATCTAGTGGATATAATGAGCTTATGAGAAATGACCCACAATGTCCATTATATAAGTTGAATGTAAAACTACTCATTCCTGAGTATCATAAATTGGTTGACATGTTTTTAGTCTTCTATGTATAAATACAAAAAATTCAAACCTTTTCTTTTCTAGCTCACCTGGCCTAAAAGGCCATATGAGATATTGCCATCACTTGGCGTACGTACGTACGTCAGTCGTAAACTTTTTTAAAAATCTTCTCCTGTGAAACCGCTAGGCCAATTTTAACCAAACTTGGCCTGAATCATTACCAGGGTATCTAGATTCAAAACTTTATTTGATTAGTCCAAGGACCAAAGAACATGGCTGCCATTGCTAAAAATATCACATAGGCGTTAATTGCTGTTTTGGGCAAATAACTCAAAAACCATTACAGATATCAAAAATCTGACATGAGTAGAAGTGATCAGCATGACATGATCTACCTGCCCTGCAATTTTGAAGAAAATCCAAACACCCATCTTTGAGTTATTGCCCTTTTTCCACAAAATTTTCAAAATTTTAATATTTTTTATTTTTTATCAAAAAATCTATAACAGATAAAGGTCAACTTTAAAAAATGTTCAGCATATCAAGATCTACCCACCTACAAATTTTAAAGAAAATCTGAATACATATAGAGGAGTTATTGCCCTTTGTTGGTCAATTTTTTTTAACTTTATACATTTTGCCTTTTATTTCAATAAAGATTTGAGATAGAGGTTAAGATTTAAAGCAAAAATGTTAAGTGTGTCAAGGACTACATTTTATTTTCATAATGGAAGTTGTGGACCTCATCCAAGATGGCTGCCAGCGGGGAACTTAGTTTAACATTTGACCCTATAGGAAAACACATTCAAAGGTCTTCTCCTCTGAGACTACCTGGCCAATTGGAACGATACTTGGTCACTACTGTCCCAATCAGATCCAAGATGGCCACCTGTGAGTAACTTAGTTTAACATTGGACCCTATTGGAAAACACATTCAAAGATCATCTCCTCTGAAACTACTTTTCTTATTTGAACCAAACTTGGTAAAAATGGTCCTTTGATGGCCCACTTTGAAAAATGTGTCCAGGAAGTTCATATTAGATCCAAGATGGCCGCCAACGGGAAGGATAGTTTAACATAGGACCCTAACGGAAATGCATACAATGATCATCTCCTCTGACACAGTGGGCCATATTGCATCTAGGTTTATTATCACACTAGAAAATGAGACCCTTTATCATTGAGGTTATTGTCTATGCTAGCCTTAGACCAGGTGAGCTAAAAGCTCTTGAGAGCCTCTAGTTTTCAGTGTTCACTTGATTTTGAAAATGAGGTTCATTTAAAATTCTGTATGTTGTAGCCTATCTAGCCAAGCCCCTGCCGAAAGATGGGCATATTGTGGTAAACCCTCAATCCATCAGTCAATCCGTCCGTCTGTCTGCCCTCCTTCCATCCACCAGTCTGTCCATCCTTTCAGTTTCTTGAGTTTTTTCCGTAATTGCTTGACATATTGATTTGATTTTTGGTATACAAGTTTCTCTAGGTGAGCTACAGATGAAGTTATAATTATACCCCCGCTCCATAGGTGAGGGGTATACTGTTCCACCCTTGTCCCCCTGTCTGTCCATCCGTGAATCCGTCCGCCCGGAACATCTTTTGTCAAGGATTTCTCAGCTTGTGTTTGTACTAATGATTTGATATTTGGTCTGAAGCTTTAGTATGACGAGTTGTACTGTGTCTCCCCTTTTCAAGTCTCTAACTCATCTACTTCCTGTTGGATGATATCTTTGATTTTTTTCCCATTAATAATATTGAAATTTTTTCTCAAGGATTTCTCAGCTTGTGTATGTAGTAATGACTTGATATTTTGTCTGAAGCTTTAGTATGATGAGTTGTACTGTGTCTCCCTTTTTCAAGTCTGTAACTTATGTACTTTCTGTTTGACAGTAACCTTGATTTTTTTCCATTATGTCCATATATTGAAATTTTTCATCAAGGATTTCTCAGCTTGTTTATGTAGTTATGATTTGATATTTAGTCTTTTCAAGACTGTAACTCATCTACTTCCTGTTGGACAATAACTTTGATTTTTATACACCCCGCTTTACGGGAGGTATATAGTGTTCATGGTGTCTGTCCGTCCGTCCATCTTTCTGTACCCAAAAGCTGGTATCCACTACTCCTCCTAAACCACTGATTGGAATTTCATGAAACTTATGCAGGAGCTTAATAACATATTGTAGATGTGCACTTACATTTTGTTTTCCAATAATTCTTTTTTTTTCCTGATTTTTTTCATGTTTTGTACTTTGTCATTTTAGCTCAATGCAAACCATATAGTGACCACCTGGTATCCACTACTCCTCCTAAACCGCTGATTAGAATTTCATGAAACTTATGCAGGAGCTTAATTACATATTGTAGATGTGCACCATGCATTTTGTTTTCCAGTTATTCTTTTTTTTTACAAGATTTTTGACATGTTTTGGACTTTGTCATTTAAGCTCAATGCAAATCATATGGTGACCACCTGGTATCCACTACTCCTCTTAAACCATCCATTTGAATTTCATGAAAGAGATACAGTAGCTTAATTACATATTGTAGATGTGCACTATGCATTTTGTTTTCTAATAATTTTTTTTTTCAAGATTTTTGACATGTTTTGGACTTCGTCAGTTTAGCTCTTTTAGCTCAATGTAAATCATATGGTGACCATCTGGTATCCACTACTCCTCTTTAACCACTGATTGGAATTTCATGAAACTTATGCAGGAGCTATTTACATATTGTAGATGTGCACTACACGTTTTGTTATCTGATAACAATTTCATGAAACTTATGCAGGAGCTTAATTACATATTTTAAATGTGCACTATACATTTTGTTATCCAATAACTCTTTTTTTTTTCTAGATTTTTTACATGTTTTGGACTTTGTCATTTTAGTTCAATGCAACCTTGGTTTCCACTACTCCCTAATCACTGATTGGAATTTCATGAAACTTATGCAGTAGCTTAATTACATATTGTAGATGTGCACTATGTACTTTGTTTTCCAATAATTCCTCTATTACCAGATTTTTGACATGTTTTGGACTGTGTCATTTTGGCTCAATGCAAGCTATATGGTGACCACCTGGTATCCGCTACTCCTTTTAGATCAATGATTTGAATTTCATGATCTTATGCAGGACCTTAATTATATATTGTAGATGTGCACCATGCATTTTGCTTTCAATGAATTCTTTTTTTTTCCAGATATTTAAAAAAAATTCAGGAAGGGGTGGGGGCGAGGGTATCCGTGGCCCACTAGGCCACAGTAACTCTAGTTTCCCATTATATCCATATATTTAAATATTTTTTTGAGAGTATGTAGTAATTATTTGATATTTGGTCTGAAGCTTTAGTATGGTGAGTTGTACCGTGTCTTCCCTTTTCAAGTCTGTAACTTATCTACTTCCTGTTTAACGATAACTTTGATTTTTAAGCCCCCCGCGACGACAAGTCGGGGGGCATATTGTTTTACCCCTGTCCGTTTGTCCATCCTTAATTGTTTCCCATCTCTGATATGCTGTTATTCCGGATAACTCCTCCCAAAATATTAAAGCTACATTTATTTTACTTTGCACAGTTATTAGGGATGGATTGAAGATGTGCATATTGTCATGGTTTAGATTTTGGCCAAAATATGTGATTTTGAGGGGTAGTTGAACTTGGCCATTTTATTGAAATGTGTATTCTGGAATTCTTATTCCAGACAACTCATCCCACAATATTAGGTCTCATATACCAGTTATGATGTTGCCATTTACTTTAAGGCTAAATCAGCCATTTTCCACTGTTTGCCCTCAACATATAGGTTTAGCTTGACCTTTGAGTTGTATATCCTTTCGAAGCATTTTAACTAAGGAATCAAAATCTGCCATAAAAATATGGGGTGAACCGCTTAGATTTTTCGCAAAATGACACCAAATAAAAATATGAAATAAACAATAATATTTACATTTGAAAAAAATATGTGCTTCCCAGTCCTTTTCAGGGCCTTATTACGCACCCAGTAAAACAATATTCATACACCAGCTTCAAATATGACAGTTGTCTCAATAAATATACATAATCAGCTTTCAAAAAAGTATTCTCATGATATTCTAACTGAAAGGATAAACATTTTAGCACTTCAAACATCCTCTTTTCAAATTTTAGATTTTTTAGGAACTTTATGACTGAGGGACCAGTTGACCCGGAACTGGTTAATGAGACCTTAAGATTTCAACTTGTATTAAAAATGAGGGTTTTTGCTCTTTCAATTGAAAGTGCACACTTGTGAGTAAAATGATACCCAATATGTACTGGTTCAATAACTGGTTAAGATTTCCTGGCATATCCAAATACAGTAAGTGGCGAGCAAATTTAGAGAAGTTTGACATCACATATGAAGCGCACAGTCATTGTGTATGAAAAGGAAGTTTTGCAATAAACTTTACAAAATGGGTAATAAATATCTCTCAAAATGATATAATGTAGGCTTCATGGGTGTACAGAAATATCATATATGGCTGATATTTACCTAAAAAGCCTACAGGGAAGGAGATAAATGTTATTAGTGAAACAAATTAGGGAGGGAAAATAGATCTGCAGCATGAAATACCTATGTAAACCTAAGTTATGGCCATTTTTGAGAAAATAAAATATTATTTCCATTTTTCAACCATATATTTATGATAACAGGCCATAATTTGACAAGCTAGTGCAATTTTTGGAAAGAGAATGAATGGTTGCTAAGGTGAATAAGGGCAAAATCTATTCAAAGATATGATGACGCC
>MJUU01009816.1:33205-51771 GCA_002080025.1 Modiolus philippinarum
AAAAAAAAACCCTATTTGGAACATTTAAAGTCAACTCATTGTGTTCTGTCTATCAGTGTTATCAGTACTTTGATTATCCCAGGGATCATCAATACTGGTTCCCCAAAAGTGGTGGAATACACAGAAGAGAAGAAATGAAATAATAGATATTTTTAGTACCGCGGTAACATCCCTCATCATTGATATATATAATACATTTATAAATACCTGTAAAAAGAAAGTGAATAAATGAAGAAAATATGCTGAATGATTTAAAAAATCTTTTTTACAAAAAAAATTCTATTGATATCATGAAACATTTCGTCATAAATGAGTTTAATTTCTATATATATAAAATAAAACAAAATATAATTTCATTTTTCTGGTGAAGTTTTACCGGACAGTCACATGCCAAGGTCAAGGTCACAAGGTCCAAAATTTTGGTATGGTTAGAAAGGTCTCTCCACAAGGAATACACATGCAAACTATGAAAGCCCTATCACTTACCATTCAAAAGATATGCCCAATGTTAAAGTTTTTGTGCAGTTGTTCACAGGCCAAGGTCAAGGTCACAAGGTCAACTTTTCTGGTACCAATTAAAAGGTCTTGCCACAAGGAATGCACATGCAAAATATGAAAGCAATATCACTTACAATTCAAAAAAGATATACATAATGTTAAAGTTAATTATTTTTTTTTCAAAAAGTTCATCACATGTCAATGTCAAGGTCACGAGGTCCAAAATTTTGGTATGGTTAGAAAGGTCTCTCCACAAGGAATACACATGCAAACTATGAAAGCCCTATCACTTACCATTCAAAAGATATGCCCAATGTTAAAGTTTTTATGCAGTTGTTCACAGGCCAATGTCAAGGTCACAAGGTGAACTATTCTGGTACCAATTAAAAGGTTGCACATGAAAAATATGAAAGCCATATCACTCACCATTCAAAAGATATACCCAATGTTAAAGTTTATTATTTTTTTCAAAAAGTCCATCACATGTCAAGGTCAAGGTCACGAGGTCCAAAATTTTGGTATCTTTTGAAAGGTCTTGCCACAAGGAATACACATGCAAAATATGAGAGCCCTATCACTTACCATTCAAAAGATATACCCAATGTTAAAGTTTTTTGTGGACAAACAGACAAACAGACAGACAGGCCAAAAACTATATGCCCCCCGAATCTTCGATTCATGGGGGCATAAAAACACGTGCTTCCCAGTCCTTGTCAGGGCCTTATTACACACCCCGTAAAACAATATTCATACACCAGCTTCAAATATGACAGTTGTCTCAATAAATATACATAATCATCTTTCAAAAAAGTATTCTCATGATATTCTAACTGAAAGGATAAACATTTTAGCACTTCAAACATCCTCTTTTCAAATTTTAGATTTTTTAGGAGGACCAGTTGACCCGGAACTGGTTAATGAGACCTTAAGATTTCAACTTGTATTAAAAATGAGGGTTTTTGCTCTTTCAATTGTAAGTGCACACTTGTGCGAGTAAAATGATACCCAATATGTACTGGTTCAATAACGGGTTCAGATTTCCTGGCATATCCAAATACAGTATGTGGCGAGCAAAAGAGAAGTTTGACATCACATATGAAGCGCACAGTCATTGTGTATGAAGAGGAAGTTTTGCAATAAACTTTACAAAATGGGTAATAAATATCTCTCAAAATGGTATAATGTAGGCTTCATGGTTATACAGAAATAGAAATATGGCTGATATTTACCTAAAAAGCCTACAGGGAAGGAGATAAATGTTATTAATGAAACAAAAATAGGGAGGGAAAATAGATCTGCAGCATGAAATACCTATGTGAACCTAAGTTATGGCCATTTTTGAGAAAATAAAATATTATTTCCATTTTTCAACCATATATTTATGATAACAGGCCATAATTTGACAAGCTAGTGCAATTTTTGGAAAGAGAATGAATGGTTGCTAAGGTGAATAAGGGCAAAACCTATTCAAAGATATGATGACGCCTGCCTCTTAAGGTCTCATATACCAGTTACGACTTTGCCATTTACCTCAAGGCTAAATCAGCCATTTTCCACTGTTTGCCCTCAACATATAGGATTAGCTTGACCTTTGAGTTGTATATCATTTCGAAGCATTTTAACTAAAGAATCCAAATCTGCCATAAAAATATGGGGTGAACCGTTTAGATTTTTTGCAAAATGGCACCGAATAAAAATATGAAATAAACAATAATATTTACATTTGAAAAAACATGTGCTTCCCAGTCCTTGTCAGGGCCTTATTGCGCACCCAGTAAAACAATATTCATACACCAGCTTCAAATATGACAGTTGTCTCAATAAATATACATAATCAGCTTTCAAAAATATTCTCATGATATTTTAACTGAAAGGATAAACATTTTAGCACTTCAAACATCCTCTTTTCAAATTTTAGATTTTTTAGGAACTTTATGACTGAGGGACCAGTTGACCCGGAACTGGTTAAGGAGACCTTAATACTACATTTATTATACTTTGCATAGTGATTAGGCATGGACTGAAGATGTGCATATTGTCATGGTTTTGATTTTGGCCTAAATTTGTGAATTTGAAAGGGTAGTTTAACTTGGCCATTTTATCAAAATGTGTGTTCTGGACCTGTTATTCCAGGTAACTCCTCCCACAATATTGAAGCTACAGTTATTTTACATTGCTCAGTGATAAGGCATGGATTGAAGATAAGCATATTGTCATGGTTTTGATTTTGGCCAAAATTTGTGATTTTGAGGGGTAGTTGAACTTGGCCATTTTATCAAAATGTGTGTTCTGGACCTGTTATTGCGGATAACTCCTCCCACAATATTGAAGCTACAGTTATTTTACATTGCACAGTGGTAAGGCATGGATTGAAGATGTGCATATTGTCATGGTTTAGATTTTGGCCAAAAAAATTGTGATTTTGAGGGGTAGTTGAACTTTGCCCTTTTATCAAAATGTGTGTTCTGGAACTGCTCTTCCAGACGTTACACCTCCCATAGTATTAAAGTCACAGTTATATCAAATGCTTAAAAATTGGATGTCCATGTTTTATATCCAACTGCGGGGGCATCATATGTGTCTTACAGACACAAACAGAGTAGCCAGATTTTATCCAAAACTGGAATACAAGAGTGGACCCTAATAGATGTCTTGTCGCTAAAACAGTCATGATTTAGTGCAGTTATAGCACTTGGACTTAGTAAATTTTTTTTTAAAAGTCAGTTTCTGCACGCTTTATTTACAATGCCTTAATGTGTTGATTTGATACACGATTGTATATGATTGTGTATTTATGAGTTACAGTACAAGTTCAAATTTGGTTCCTATGTGATTATTTTTGTGCAGAATTATGGCCCTTGCGCTTCATAAATTGTTTAAAATATCAGTTTTCACGCCGTCATAATTTGCACGCCCATGTCTCACTTTCCCCGACTTTCGTAGTGGGCGAGACAATAAACACATGGGGAAAAACTTGGATGATGGCAGTGGGGGCATTTAGTCTCTCGTTTTCCATTATTTCTTGAGGATTTATCATTGTGTCTATATTTGTTTTGTGTCCACACTTATACTGTGTCCACACCTGTATTGTGTCCCCAAACAATTAAATTGCACTTTTTGCTTGGATGATTTGATATTTGGTACACAAGTTTATGAAAAATATCAGTTTCCACACCTTTTCTGTGCAATGCTTGAACATGTTGGTTTAATATTTGGTTCATGTTGTACGATTGTTACTGATCAAGTTCTTATTTGGTTCCAGTTGAATGATCTTTGTGGAGAGGTATGGTCCTTGGACTTAATTTTTTTAATATGCAATGCCTTTACATATTAATTTGATTTTCTTTAAATGGTTAAGTGTGAGTTTAGTTCTAGTACAATGATTTAGTGCAGTTATAGCACTTGGACGTAGTAATTTTTTTTTTAAAAAGTCAGTTTCTGCACGCTTTATTTACAATGCCTAAATGTGTTGATTTGATACACGATTGTATATGATTGTGTATTTATGAGTTACAGTACAAGTTCAAAATTGGTTCCAATTTATTTATTTTTGTGCAGAATTATGGCCCTTGCGCTTCATAAATTTTAAAAAAATATCAGTTTTCACACCGTTTCTTCACAGTATTGCATTGATTTGATATTTGGTTTATTATTGTTGCTTTATGAGGTACATGTCAAGTTCCAATGTTGTCATGATAGCTTTTGTTTTTTGGGGGGGTTTTTGCAGAGTAACTTCCCTTGGACTCGGTAATTTTTTTGAAAATATTAGTTGTATTGTGAACCATGGTAATTGACAGTAATCAGTCTGTCTGTGCATCTGTCTGTTCTTAACATTTTGTCCAAGCTATAACTTTAGTATCTTTTGTGGTACACTTTTTGACTCACTTGTGACAAAATTCGTGTAAAGCAACACAAAGACTTGCAAAGTATGACCGCTACAGCATTAACTTTTACTAAATACAGAATATTTTGAAAACCGTTTGATACAAGAACATCATATTTGGTCAAGTAGTTGTACTAATCAAGTGCTACTAAACAGACAAAATCATGCAACCTTGACCTAAATAGCACAGTCCAGTAACCATGTTAAATTTCTCTGATTGGATCCATTTCTCCGTAACTGTAAGTGCTTGATCAGTGATACTTAGTATGTAGGTTGCTCTTGGGTAGTGTATGTCAGTCTGGAATGCTACTTTTGTCCTTGATCTCAATTTCACAGTCAAGTGACAACGATAAGTTTCTCTGATTAGGCAAGTTTCTCGACAATTATAAGTGGTAAGTCAATGATATTTAGTATGTAGCTTGGGTCTTTTGTAGAACATGTCAGACAGCCAGGTAACTTTTGTCCTTGACCTCAATTTCAAGATCTAGTGAGCATGTAAAGTCTCTCAGTATCTATTAATGGTAGGTCAATAATATTTTGTATGTGGGTTGGTCTTGGTTACATATAGTGCATGATTTATGGATTTTGTCATTGATCATCATCTATGTCTCAATGTTTTTGAGGTAGGCTTTAGGAGTCTCGCATGTGGATATATGGCTTCAAGACAATGTGTCATGTACCATGATAGCTGACCCTTGAAATTTGTCCTCAAGGTCAGATGATTGCTTTCCTAATGACAAGGCCATGTACAGGCTGTAAACTTGTCTTCTTATTTTTCCTCCAGCTTTTCTCTGCCTCTGTCATGGACATTTAATTTAAGCTGCTGAGGTTTGACAATTCAGTTTACAGGAGATTTGTCCTATAGTTTGCATGATGCTAGTAAACTGATCACCTAAGCAGCTGTACATTTAAAGAGAACATACAGTAGGATACAACTAGAGTTGTCATCGAATGGCAGCCAGTTAAACCCCCATTGAACTCTGAATCAATATGGCAAGTGCAGATTCAAGTGCTTGTGGACAGATTACAGTTGTGGACACAATGATATACCTCCCCTTTTTTCTGGAAAATATTCAAAGATTAAATTTTGGGAAGCAACCATATTTTTTCACACACATCTTCAAATGTGTACCATTTCCTCAAAATCCAAGGGCTCGTTGAAAAGGACATGCGCTGACAAGGTTCCTCTGCCTTTATAAACATTTTCAGGTAGTAGAGTTGTAGACAATTGTGTAGCATTTCATCAAAATCCAAGCAGCTGTTTAGGAGAATATAAGCCAACAAGGCACTTGGATGGACAGACAAATGATGGACACACAGATGGACAGACAGGGTGATTNGTCCAAAAAAAAAAAAAAAAGAAAAAAAAAAACTTTGCTTGCTGTGGTTATAATTGCAAAGAGACTATCGAAGGACTATTGTGACCAAGTGACCAGGTTTGTTTCAAAAGATCCCAATGATTTCAGACGAAAAGGTCTTTGAAAAAAAAATCTATGAACAACTGACACCAAGAAATGGCTAAAAACCATCTGGGTACAGCCACTTGAGTTAAAAACACAAAATCCTTCATTTGCTGTAAAATGAATTTATTTCTTATTTACAAACCATTGGACATTATCTTTTTTTAAAATAAAATTATCACATACTTTTTTCATTCACATTCTGTGATGATGTGTTTATATACACAGTGTGTGCATGGACAACAAACAAATAAATAATAAACAACAAAATGGTAACCTAGACAACTAGAACAAGCACTTTATCCACAATTTTGGTCCATGAAAAATATGAATACATATTCTTTTAATTCTCTTGCATAAAATATATATGAATAATTGCACAACTCATTAACATCTTACATTTCTGGGACAAACAACATCTGTTTTGATCAGATAATGAAATTTTATAGGCGAACAACATGAAATTTTCTTTTGAAATAGATTTTTGAATGACATGTATCTCAATTTTATTACATTGAAAATGAGCTTATCTCACATTAACTATATAATATATGAATCAGCTAAATTAGAATATGAATTCCTGTTAGCTCAGGTGAAAGGACTTTTATCTTAAATTTAATAGATTATAATTGAACTTAAATCTCAAGATTTACTAAGTAAGAATGGACTTGATCTCAGACTTACTACATTATGAATGACTTTTATCTCAGTTTACTAGTTGATGATTTTCAGATTTACTAAATAATAAATGAAGTTTATCATATACTTAGACTAAATAAAAGCTAATTTTCATCCTAAGATAAATTATGTGTTTTATAATGAAAATCAGTGAAAGGACTGGTTAAAGCTGTGATTTGACAGTTAGCGGGCTGATAAAGCTTAATCATGCATACTTTCGGAATTTGTCACATGCCTCTTCGTCACTTCTCGTAGGCTTTATCACATGGGAGTTTGGGCGTTTCCGTGAAATACCTTGACGTAACAGTATAAATTCTTTTATTATGTTAAAGATTGAACCAAATAAGCCGAAATTAAACCTGTTCATCCCGTCGTCCTGTTTAACTATGAATTCGCTTTTTAATGAAGTTTACATACTTACATTGTCGGGAAATATCACATTAATTTGTACTCGCCGCTAAACATTCTCCGTAAAGAGCACATTTCTATAAACCCAATTCTCAAGGTCGTCAAAAAATTTATATTTGAGGACAATGTACATACCTGAGTTATCTAAGATATTTTTTTCAGTTATTTTTTTAAATTATAGTTGAAGTATATGATAAAAACATCATTACATGTCATTTTTCATGTCACATCCTTCATCAGCCTTTGGTCGTATATCATTCCTCGAGCCTGACAGCTCTCAGGCTGATATTTAGACCTAGGGCTGATAAAGGGCGTGATATGAAAAATGCCATGTAATAATCTATATTTATCCCAGGTTTGCTGCATCAAAGATAAACTCTATCTAGTACCTTGTACTGGGTTATGAATGAAGATTGTCTCAGGTTATTTAATCATAAAACAAAATGCTTTTAATATTGACTGCACTCTGAATAGACCTAATATTTAATGGACAACGAATTACATTTGTATTCTTTATCTCAGGAGAATTGGCCATCAAAGATTTAACAGATTATATAATTCAACTTAATCTCTGATTGATTATGTTAAAAATGAACTTTAACTCATGTTTTTTAGGTAATAAATGAGCACTGAATCAGGCCTATCTGGTCCTAAATGAAATTTATCTTAAGACTTACTATTTAGCTCTAAATGGATTTAAATTTTGCAAGCTGTAAATGACCTTTATTGAAAAAAATACTACATTATTAACAATCAGTTTTACTCCACAGTTAATGACCCTCATCTCAGATTTGTTAGTCCATGAAATTATTCATCTCAGATTAACTAGATTAAGAAAAACTATATTCAAGGTTTCCCAGTTTATGAACTATCTGATATATAGTCGATTATAAATGAACTTATCTTTATATTCAATTATACAATGAATTAAATAATCAAAATTTAACCAAATAAAAATCATTTGTACATTAAAGAATGGTCTTTATTTTTTGATAGATGAAAAAATAAATAGATAACACATGCTACCTTTTTTAAAGTTACTAAACAATATACTAAGTCATCCTTGCATGAGTATTTATTTCACAAACTATTTCTAGAATAGATTTTTTTTAAATTTTAAAAATGAGATTACAGACTTTAATTCTTAATTGCACAGCAGTTTTATGTAAGCACCTTTCCATCACTTTAAAAGTTCAATCACATAATAGTAAAATATCCAAACTCTTGTTTTAAGTGCATCATGCATGTGTAAAAAATGTAACACCAAGTAATCTTCAGAAACATTGAAGTTTTGATAGAAATCAAAAGAAGAAGAAGAAAAAGTGACTAACAATAGGTATCATAATTTTCAAAATTAATACTGTTTTTGTTTACATAAACTGTGTACACTTTTTGACATAAAATCATTTACAGTGTATTTTTAAACTATCATCACATAAGAAAAATTTCAATATTATGCAGACATTGTAATGTTTTTATTTTAATTACTTATAACTTTGCTTTCATTACTATGCTTGCTTTACCAAGGGCTTATTACAGAATAAAAAAAAACAATAAAGCTTCACAATAACAAAACAATACTGCTCAACTCGTGTAAACAAATTGACATACTGGATAACCCTTCTTCAAACTTTAATGTTTTAGTAAAATATAATTTGAAGCATATATTTTATACTCCTACATCAAAGTGAAAGTAAGGGATAACCAGGAAATAAAACATTTACAGGACACATGTATACACATACATACAAATAAATAATAAATATGATTAAAGCCAGACTATCATATAGCACTATAAATGTTTTACTAAACAAAGGAATCATGTATTTTAACTAAGATTCCATAAATGTTTTACCTTATTGGACGTGTTGACCTTTTCATACATACATTGTAAATATAAGTTAATTGTTCATACATGTAAATTCAATTTTTCACAAATTCTCGCCAGCAAATGTTATTAACTGACTTGAAATAGTATCTAAATTATAATAAAGTCAATCCTTTTATATTTTTAAAAACGTCTGAACCTCTGTCTTACTATTTATCTAAAATGTGCACAAATGGACCATACATGAAAATAACCCTTGATTTACAATCCAAATTTTACATATATTTTCTACTCTACAATTGAAAACAATGATTTACTAATAAAGCCTGTTCCATTAAAATGTATCCAAGGTCACTTCATTGGATGGGGAACTAACATTCAGTAAGATTTTTAATATTCGATGCACGGCTACCCTATTTTCAAAATGTTTTTCCAGAGTGCCATGTATATATTTATGGAACAGCCCTAAGATTACTCCACCATCAACCTACTATTTAACTATTTCATAATGAATAAGAATTGTATATCACTGAATATCTACTCAAGTTCGGTCATTTTTAAAATACTTATAATACACACACCTGAGCAAGTCTATTTCAGGTGAACTAACAAAACAAAAGTTGATATCAAGTAATTTAGAATTCTTTGGTGTTAATTTTTTCATGTTGTAATAGCTATTTTTAGAGCTGTATTGGTGGTGTCGGCAGTTTGTTTTGAATAGCAACAATGTTACTAGGTGATGTTGATCCACGCAAACAAGAGCTGAAAATTAGTAAGGCAAGTTGAAACATAAATACCACATAACAGGAATAACCAATTAAGTGAGTATGAGTGTCAGAAATTTTGTAATTAGAATTAAAATTCTGACTCTTTGTTTTGAAGAGCACTGCTAATAGAACAACTTGAGCAAAAAATTTTGAAAATCCATGAAGGAATTTTTGAGTTATAAGATGTCAAAATTTTGGCGGGAAAGAGTTCTCGCTAGATTTTTCCTTTAATTTGCAAAAGATGTTTATAGGCCTTAAAATATATGAAAATATAATTGGAAGTTGATTAAATTTTATACACTGTCTATTTTATACATTTTAAAGTGACCTATGATCAAGAAAATATGATCTATGTGCAAAAAATTTTAACACTGTTTTAATGGATAAAAAAACCAGAGGATATTTAATGCTTCTGAAATCTGACCCTCATACTCCCTTAAATACCTAGAAAAGTGATGTCACTTTTGCACATCTAACTTCAGCTTCAAAACTCTTTATGATATCACAAATACCTTTTCATTTGTAAAGTATATAGAATGACAGAGGTTAAATGAATTACAATGAAATACATGTACATGCATATTATTTACCCATAAAGTATATTTTTGACATTTTTGGAAGGTATATATAAATATTTATACAAACTGTATACCTTAACTTTGTTTGTATATATTTAATAATAACAATATCAATTTTTTTCTGTTATCTCCACTCAAAAAAGTTACCATTTTTGATACTATAGAAGTATGGGCAAAGCTTCTTGTTTATACAGATTTTCAGCCAATCATATAGGGACTGATATATAATTCACATCCATAAATAATCATCATAACTTGGTTATATATGTATTTTACCCATAGTGCAAGTATTAATTTCTACAACAGTAAAGAATGAGATGTTGAATTCTCAAGGATATCATACATAAAAGACTCTAATAGGATCTTGCATAAGGTCAGATTAAAGATCGGGCTTCTTTCACAAGTGTAAGAAATTTCGTCTTTTCTCGAGTGGAGCGTAGCGGAACGAGAGGAAAAGACGTAGAATTTCTTACACGAGTGAAAGATATCCCAATCTTTCATTTAAACCGAATGCAAGTTCCTATTTCTTCCGTAAAACACGGATAGAAATGTCTAGAAACTTATACCGTGTGAACAACGTTGTCGCCATTTTAGTGTTTCTAACATTATGAAGTCAGGTGTTTTATGACGTTTAGTCATGGATACGATTGTTGCATCACAAAAATCAACACGTCTGGTTGGTCATTTACCGATGTGAGATGAGGTCGCGTGCATCGATCTCACATGGGTCATCTCCCACTGTAAACCACCATTTACGGAAGAATCATAAAACTTTCAAAATAACACTTTTATCCTTAAAACTCATCAATCAGCATTGATAGTACATGAGCCTTTGTACAAATAGTACTGGGATGAGAGATGAAAAATGACTATTTGTAGACTAGATATGGGATGATATATTTGAGAACACTGAAGTATGCTAGAATTGTCGGTCAGATTAGAAATGCCATCCTTTAATAGTAGCTATACATTAGACTGACTAATGATGACACGGGTTCAAGTGAAAGGAGATCCTTAACATACAAGTATTATAAAGACTTATTTGGAACTAACAAGAAACGTTTGTTGGTTGTCTCCCTGTACCAAGTTAGTTATATATGATTAATTTCAATATCAAACAAGTCAAATTAAAATTAAAAGTAGCTGGTACACGATGGCAATATTCAACATTCTGTGAAAGTTTCATTGAATTCACCAAGTGGTCTAGGAGGAGTTTTCGCCACAAAGTGCCAGTATGTCAATGTGGCGGATAGAATAACAAACGGACACAATGATCACTATATACCATCTGCTAAAGGGGGGTGGGTATAACAAGGCTATTGATATGCAAATTAAAATTATCTCCACTTTGACCATATATTACTAACTTGGTACAGGGAGACAACCCACAAATGTTTATTGAAGAAAAAGTGAAATTTTATAGGATTTTAAGTGCCGAGCTTAAAAAACAAAGTGCAGCACGACACATACATGAATACAGTAAAGAATGCTAAAAATGTTATGTTATGTTATGCAAAACATAATAGTGATACTTAATAATAAAGTGCAGCATCTTATGTTTACTGTTACTGCTTGTGTACTCCAAAAACTGAGATCTTGTATACTTTTGGCCTTCATTTTCTTCAGGGGATCCAATACTTTCGGGTGGGAATTTTTTCACATTCAAAGTAGGCTTGAGTTATTTTGTTAGAATAGTGTGGTAACAAGTAATCTTTTTTACAATGAAATAAATTCAAATTCAATTCACAAAGCAAGCATTATTCAGATAAAATACATCACTTTGGAGCAACAATTTCAAGTTTAAAATAATCACATGAGAGAGCCACAATATTTTCACTACTATAAAAAACAAAATGGATTTTTTTTCAAATTACTTATAAGTTTAGTAAATTGATAATCTAGACTCAAAAATCTTTTACTAGAATACACAATGCTCACAAAATTTCTGGACCTGATCGCTTGACAACCTAGAGAGTGAAACTTGGTGCATCAATAGGATAAACATCTCATGCAAGCAAAATTACACAAAGTGATCTTCATTAAAGCCTACGCTGAAATTTTTAGTATAATAATATTCAAGTGGTTTTAAAAAGCACAAAGTTAAATGGAAATTTGCAGAATTTCATTCCCTGTAGCATGAACAAAAAAAACTAGAGCTGTTGGCAAAGCCAGACTAATACCCCCGCAACTGCATGTGAGTACCAAGGCATGTCATTTTGAAGTTTGACCTTCAGCCACATGGTAATTGAAAAGTAAATCCAAGAAATAAAGCCTATCAGGACTGAAGTTATAGATTTTATTCCAATCAGTTCATATCTGGTACTTCATTTTAAGGGTAATACATTAAATAATATATTATTTGGTGGATACAAAGATGATTTAACCAAGCTCTCAACACAAAATGAGCAAGGATTTACTATCATTAAGGTCAAAGGTCAAAGTCAAGGTCACAGTGACCTAAATTTAGTATGTGAGACATCACCTTCCCATGTGCATTCACACACCAAGTTTGATAATCCAAGGTGCTATGGTACAAAAGTTCTGCTCCGGACACGAAATGCACATGGTTTTACTATCATAAAGGTCAAAGGTCAAAGTCAAGGTCACAGTGACCTAAATTTGGTAAGGGACACATCGTCTTCCCAGAATGCATCCACACACCAAGTGTGCTACGGTACAAAAGTTCTGCTCTGGACACAATTGGGGACGGATGGACAGACGGACAGACATGGTGATTCCTATATACCCCTCCAAACTTCGTTTGCAGGGGTATAAAAACAACATTTCAATCAAAAACGACTAGTTTAACATATATTGCCACAGTGAAAACATTAATACAATGAGGCTACCTTTAACATGTATATACATCTAAAATTTTCCTGTAAAAATAATGCCGAATTTATTGCCAGAAATGGTAATCCTATGGAAATACATGAATTATTTTGAGCTTTATGCTTCCTGTAAATTACATTTTGAGCTGATTTGTAGCCATTAAGACTTGTTACTTTGGACATGTTATGTTACTGGAAATTTCTAAATGTCAGGTAAAACATTCCCATATAATAAAAAAGTTAACATTTTAAAAATTTTCACGTTATGTTTTCGAAAATCTACATTGTTCATACAGGTAATTTGGACGTCAATTAAGCAATTACAGTACATTATTTGAATACCCTAGGGCATAAATCCTAGATTTGATGGTCAAAATGCAGTTTACAGAAGACGCGTAGCAGAGCCTGTAAACAGATATTTTGGCTGTCAAAGACGCCCTCGGGTATTCAAATAATGTACTGTTTTTGCCATTCTAATGCAATTATATGATTTCATGTTCTATTTTTGACTTGTGTAACCATATTAGGAACCACACTGGGAACCTACTTTATCCCAGGTATGTAGATGGTCGAATTGATGGTCACTTATGACCAGTTAAAACCTCTGTTATATACGTGTAAATGTTGCATTAGAATGTATTATCTCATGGTTTACAGATTTTTTTATAATTGTCATAATCCTAGAATTATGATATACAGGTTTGATTTAGACCATATAATGTTTGTTTCAGTATGCCCAATAAAAATGCCGTTCCTGCAGAAGTAAAAAAAAAAACTAGAGCTGTCGGCAAAGCCAGACTAATACCCCCCGCAACTGCATTTGAGTACCAAGACATGTCATTTTGAAATTTGACCATTAGCCGCATGGTAATTGGAAAGTAAATCTAACAGAAATAAAGCCTGTCAGGACTGAAATTATTCCAATTAGTTCATATCTGGTACATGTACTTCATTTAAAGGGTAATACATTAAATAATATATAATTCGGTGGATACAAACCTGATTTAACCAAGCTTTCGGCACAAAATGAGCAAGGATTTACTAACATTACGGTCAAAGGTCAAAGTCAAGGTCACAGTGACCTAAATTTGGTACACGACACATCGTCTTCCCATGATGCATCCATACACCAAGTTTGATAATCCTAGGTGCTATGGTACGAAAGTTCTGCTCCGGACACAGTTTTACTATCATAAACGTCAAAGGTCAAAGTCAAGGTAGCAGTGACCTAAATTTGGTACGCGACACATCGTCTTCCCATGATGCATCCACACACCAAGTTTAATAATCCTAGGTGCTAGGGTACAAAAATTCTGCTCTGGACACAGTTTTACTATCATAAAGATCAAAGGTCAAAGTCAAGGTCACAGAGACCTAAATTTGGTACGCGACACATCGTCTTCCCATGATGCATCTACACACCAAGTTTGATAATCCTAGGTGCTATGGTACAAAAGTTCTGCTCTGGACACGGTTTTACTATCATAAAGGTCAAAGGTCAAAGTCAAGGTCACAGTGACCTAAATTTGGTACTCGACACATCGTCTCCCCATGATGCATCCACACACCAAGTTTGATAATCCTAGGTGCTATGGTACAAAAGTTCTGCTCCGGACACGGTTTTACTATCATAAAGGTCAAAGGTCAAAGTCAAGGTCACAGTGACCTAAATTTGGTATGCATCACATCGTCTTCCCATGATGCATCCAGTTTGATAATCCTAGGTGCTACGGTACAAAAGTTCTGCTTCGGACACGAAATGCACATGGTTTTTCTATCATGAAAGTCAAAGGTCAAAGTCAAGGTCACAGTGACCTAAATTTGGTACGCGATACATCATCTTCCCACGATGCATCCATACACCAAGTTTGATAATCCTAGGTGCTACGGTACAAAAGTTCTGCTCTGGACACGAAAGGGGACGGACAGACGGACAGACATGGTGCTTCCTATATACCCCCCAAACTTCGTTTGCGGGGAGGATAATAAATGTTTTGGATACAAATTTCCTGCCAAGACATATGGAGGCCTATGAATAAATGACAAATGCTATATGCTTTTGTGGTGCAGATTTTTTTAACACAGAAAACTTGCAAACTTTACCTTTATTAAAACAAATCTCAAATTTCTTAGATGTAGTTTTTATTTAATAAATGAAACGTGCCCTGTTCCAAGCCTTTACTGCATCTCTTTGTTGGTGAGCATTCTATAATATAGTTGACAGAAGAGAACAAATCAATGTACTTTGGAAACACAATTATTTTCTAAAAACTTAATGACAATATCTGGAAAAGTTAATTGTCACTTGATATATGGACAATGATATCAATTTCATAGCACCAACTGCATGATTGATGGCATGAAATCTGCAGGATATAATCACTTGTCCTGTGAGTAAATCTGTAGGACACACATTTATACTGTGTAACTTTACAAAATTTCAAAAACAGCAGGCAGTCCATGAGAATTCTAGCTTACACAAGATAACATATAAATTTTGAAGACAAAATAATAATAAAAGTAGTTAGTACACATTCTTTAGTTGGGTCAATAATAGTTAGATGGTAGTTATGCTGGAACAATAATTATACATATAAGTAATCAATGTAAACAATACAACTCACAATGAATTCATCTTTTAGGCAAATTGTGATGAAGTTGAATAAGGTTTTAGTTAAGAACTCATTTTTACATACATGTAGATAAGAATTTTATAACACTCTTCTTGATTGAATAATATGATGGAATCCATTGAACTTTTCCTTCCATAAGAAGTAATATTGAATTTTCTGGACAGCTTAAAAAAATTCCCCACTTCAGAAGGAAAAGAAACTAATTTTCTGGTCCTTGACAATTTTAGAAATGCATACTTCCTACAAAAGGAACTAATTAAACTATCATAGCCCAAAAATTTATTGAAAATTATTTTGAGTTCTATGTTCCTGCTGTAGGCATAAATATGAGGTTCAAATTTGTTCCAAATATTCATCCTTCAAGTTCACATGACTCCTTACATCTTTATAAGATTCATCTTGGAATAAAAATTAAAATGGCTGTTAAATAACAGTATTTAAGATAGAGGAAAGTGATTTTCTTCCATTCTGTTATGTAAAATCGGACACGTTTGTGACTCAAGTTACTGATAAATGCTTCCATACATAATTAATCTCTGACAACTACCATTAGTAAAGGCTATAATAATATTGACTTAATGTCTTGTAAAACATTTGACACTAAACTGGAATCTGTACTTTTACCATCTACCTTTATTTCTGTTTTATTCTGAAATAAAAATAAAGCTGTGTTAGAGTTTTATCACTTTATTAAATGAAATATGGGAGTTCCATAAACTGTGTGACTTAAAACTTTAAGTTTTCTACCAGTTGACAGTTAAACATATCCCTCACATGTAAAATTGCAAAAGATAGTGTATGTTTAAACTTACAAATAGCTAGATCCCACAAGAAAAACCAATAATTGTGTCTAGTTATTCCCTTCTGAAAACATTTGATTTTGTATAGCAACAACATTTTTATTACAAGACCATAAAGAAATTTCATTTATTGCACTCAAAAATGTTGGAAATTAATTTTTCCACGTGACAGGCACCAAACATGGAGCAGATCATGCTTACCCTTCCAGACATCTGATGATACCTATATTTTTTTGTCTATAATTTACATCAATAAAAACTTACCATTTTAACTAACAAACAAACAGGATTATCATGTATAGATCTACTGTATAGTGAAGCACTATCTGCAACTTGTTCAACAACTGAAAAATATATACAATATTTCAATTTATAATAACAGTATAAATCAAAAGAATTTTTGTTGACCTAACAAAATATCAACACCGGAGTTCAGTATTTTTGATCATTTTGACAATTTATGTCTCTTTACATATAAATAATTACATTTCATGAATATTCATTTGAATTCCGTCAGTTTGATAGGTGAACATCGATCACGTGGTATATCAATGTGAAGTTGCAATGCCCATGAGACACATTTGACCACGTGTTCACGTGGCGGATGAATTTGTAAAAATAGAATCCCAATGTACATGATGTACTTTCCTGTAAATAAAGTTGTTTTTTATATTTCGGGTTTAAAATGTAATTATAAGAATTGAATGCATTATTTTGAAGTTTCATAGGGACTATGAAAGGGTTGACCGGGCGCACATTTTCAACATGAAGCGCTACTGCGCTTCATTAAAAATGTGCTTCGGTCAACCCTTTCATATCCCAATGAGCATTCAATTCTTAAATGAAAACCTATGGAAGAATAAGAATAAGAGAAAGCTTAAAAGCTGATAGAGAACAAATGGGACTGTTGCACTATCTCTAGTTATCGTGTCTGCCGCTAGGTTCGTTAGTCAACTGGTGAGTTCCGGTCGATAAGCCCTGTTTAAACTAATGTTAAATTGGCAAAGTTTAAAATAAAATTGTGAATAACCTTGAATAATGATATACACAATTTCAAAGCAGTTGCAACAAATGACATTTAAGCTACAACATCAGAAAATCGCAGAATGGTACATTCTGTAGTTATTTTTAAATAATTTTGTAAAGTTACCATCTATCGACACTAATAAGTGTCATAAATTGATCTTCATATGCCGTTAATTTTTCGAGGAAAAACAATTTTATCTATATCATGATGCCATTTGCTACATTGCATACTGTTTACCTGTAATCTAGACACAATATTCACACCTGTGGACCGCTTCTATGTCAAAATCAGCGGTGTTCTTTTTGATGTACAAATCACATAGGTGTGACACAACAAGGTAAAAAAAACGAACATTGTTTTTTTACCCAGAATATCAACGGTATTTGAAGTATACATTTTGATTAAAAAATCTTTTGCCTTTTAGCAAATTTGTATAGGATTGGAATACACATTTTAATAAAGGGCTATGCCAAGCGCAGCATGATACGACCGCAGCATGTCGAATACTGAAGTTTGAACATAAGTGCAATTCAAATGAATGAGGACACAGTAAAGAGCTTGATACAGTAATTAAATGGACACAATAAAGAGCTTGAATCAGTTGCAATTTTGGCCCCTTTGACCCCTTGAAGCTCGAAAACAGTATGAGCAACGCAAAATCGCTGCCATACTGCTGAAAGCTTACATCAAGAGGAATCCAAAGAAAAAACATCCTATTGAAATCCGATGAAAAATAACGATTTCACATATTTCGAAAATTTGCAATTTTGGCCCCTTTGACCCCTTGTAGCTCGGAAACGGTAAGAGCAACGCAAAATCCGTTGACATACTACTGAAAGCTTATATCAAGAGGACTTCAAAGAAAAAAATCCCATTGAAATCCGATGGAAAACTAGACATCGGAGAGATGGCAGCCATCTCTGCGCCCCGCTGTATAATATGTGCAAATTTAAGTGTGTGTGGACACAATACAGGTGTGGACACAGTACAAGTGTGGACATTTCACAAGTATGGACACCATCATATTATCAAGATATCAACAGAATGTAAGCAATAATCTGACCTTGAAGATAAAGGTCAAGGTCAAAGGTCACCAATCATGGTTCATGACACATCGTCTTGAAGTGATCTATCTACATGCAAAATATCAAAAGCCTATCTCAAAAGACAAAAAA